>CM065593.1:190038512-190054814 GCA_033119425.1 Bufotes viridis | reverse complement strand
CGGTGCATTAAAAGGGAAGTTTGGTCTGTCAATGTCTGTGATGCGGGCGTAACCCTTACACTACCTGATCGATACAACATCATACCTGATCGTATACACACACTGGATGTTTTAAAGCACGTTATTCCAAACAATTTAGGAATGTTAGTTGATTTATGCCCTTTATGGATTAAAACCCGACTCTGCGTCCACTACGTAATTTTCCATGGGAGTTTTGCCATAGATCCCCCTCCGGCATGCCACAGTCCAGGTGTTAGACCCCTTGAAACAACTTTCTCATCACTATTGTGGCCAGAAAGAGTCCCTGTGGGTTTTAAAATTCGCCTGTCTATTGAAGTCTATGGCGGTTCGCCCGGTTCGCCAGTTCGCGAACATTTGCGGAAGTTCGCGTTCGCTGTTCGCGAACTGAAAATTTTATGTTCGCGACATCACTACTCTTGTTATGTCCTGGACGGTCTTCCGGCTCCTATGGTATTGGGGCTTCCCTGGCTGGTGACTTACAATCCAGTGGTGGATTGGCTGGCCGGGGAGATTGTGGAGTGGAGTGAACATTGTAAGGACAACTGCTTGAGTAGTAGGTGCTCAACACTCTCTGTAACATCTCTACCTTCCTTTCTGTCAGATTTTATGGATGTGTTCTCTGAGAAGGGTTGTCAGGGGTTACCACCTCATCGTCCATATGATTGCCCAATTAATCTGTTACCTGGGGCAAAACTACCTAAAACCCGGTTATACAATCTTTCCAGCCCGGAGAGGAAGGCTATGAAAGATTATATTTCGGAGAGTTTGGCTAAGGGACACATCAGACTCTCTTCTTCACCCGTGGCTGCAGGGTTCTTTTTCGTTAAAAAGAAAGATGAGGGCCTGCGTCCTTGCCTGGATTTCCGGGAATTAAACCGGATAACTATCCGAGACCCCTATCCTCTTCCTCTCATTCCCGACCTCTTTAATCAGGTTGCTGGTGCTAAATGGTTCTCCAAAATGGATCTCAGAGGAGCCTATAACCTGGTTCGCATCAAAGAGGGGGATGAGTGGAAGACGGCTTTTAATACTCCGGAAGGGCATTATGAAAATCTGGTCATGCCATTTGGTCTTACTAATGCGCCTGCGGTGTTCCAACATTTTGTCAACGATATTTTTAGTCACCTTATCGGGAGATTTGTTGTGATATATCTTGATGACATCCTGGTCTATTCTCCGGATCTGGATACACATAAGATCCATGTGAGACAAGTGCTGCAGATATTAAGGGCCAACAAATTGTTTGCCAAATTAGAGAAATGTGTGTTCGCCGTAAAAGAACTGCCATTTCTGGGGTATGTGTTGTCAGATTCAGGTTTCCGCATGGATCCAGAGAAAGTCCGGGCAATTATGGACTGGGATCTGCCTGAGAACCTGAAGGCATTGCAACGCTTCCTGGGGTTTGCCAATTTTTATAGAAAGTTTATAAAGAACTATTCCTTGGTGGTCAAACCACTGACGGACATGACCCGAAAGGGATCCGATTTTTCCAAATGGTCACATGCAGCCAAAACTGCCTTTACATCTCTGAAGGAAAGATTCACCTCGGCTCCTATTCTCGTACAGCCAGATGTCTCGCTTCCTTTTATTGTAGAGGTTGACGCATCAGAGGTGGGGGTGGGAGCGGTACTATCTCAGGGCCCGTCCCCTGGTGAATGGCGTCTGTGTGCTTTCTTTTCGAAGAAATTGTCTACTGCAGAAAGGAACTATGACATTGGCAACAGGGAACTTTTGGCTATTAAGTTGGCCTTAGAGGAGTGGCGTCATTTTTTGGAGGGGGCGGTTCATCCCATCACAGTGAATACTGATCACAAAAACTTAGTATATCTGGAGTCTGCTAAACGTCTCACCCCTAGACAGGCTCGGTGGTCGTTATTTTTTACTAGGTTTAATTTTGTAATAACCTATCGCCCGGGGGCAAAAAATACTAAGGCGGATGCATTGTCTCGAAGTTTTTCTGGAGGGGGTGATGATGATGTTCCAGAGCCTATTTTGCAAAGGTGGTCTCTGCATTACACTCAGGTTTAGAGGGGAGGGTGTTGGAAGCTCAGGGGGACGCCCCGGCCTCCTGCCCCTCGGGTAAACTGTTTGTGCCAGAAAATTTACGCCTGGAGATACTAAAAGAACACCATAACTCCGCACTGGCAGGACACCCAGGTAGTAAGGCAACCTCTGAATTAGTGTCTCGTCGGTTCTGGTGGCCTAAGTGGCGCCAGGAGGTGTTGAATTTTGTGTCTGCATGTCCTACCTGCGCTCGTTCTAAGGTGGATCATACTCGTCCGGCAGGGCGTCTTTTACCTCTGGCCATCCCCAACAGGCCTTGGACGCACCTATCAATGGATTTCATTACTGATCTACCAGTATCAGCAGGGAGGACTGTTATTCTTGTTGTTGTTGACAGATTCAGTAAAATGGTGCACTTTATTGCTCTGACCGCATTGCCTAATGCTAACACACTGGCTCAGGTTTTTATTGACCACATCGTGAAGCTTCACGGGGTCCCTTCCGATATTGTTTCGGATCGTGGTACCCAATTTGTTTCTAAATTTTGTAAAGCTTTTTGTTCTCGTTTAGGGGTTCATCTGTCGTTTTCTTCATCTTTCCATCCACAGTCCAACGGTCAGACTGAACGTACCAATCAAAACCTAGAGACATATTTGAGATGCTTTGTTTCCGAAAATCAGGAGGAATGGTCATCTTATTTACCGTTAGCCGAGTTTGCCATTAATAATCGTCGTCAAGAATCCACCGATAAGTCACCATTTTTTGGTGCGTATGGTTTCCATCCTCAGTTTTGTACGTTTAGTGAGGGGGGGCCGTCTGGGATTCCCGAGGAGGAACGATTTGCATCTTCACTTTCATCAGTGTGGCGTGGCAGAGTGTGCAAGAAAGTTTGAAGAGAATTGGTGGTAGATACAAACGTGTGGCTGATAAGAGGCGCTCTGAAGGTCCAGACCTTGGGGTGAATGACTTGGTGTGGTTGTCTACCAGAAATATCAAGTTGAAGGTTCCCTCATGGAAATTAGGTCCGAGATTTATTGGTCCTTATAGGGTAATTAAGATCATTAACCCGGTGGCTTTTCATCTGGAGCTACCTCAGACTCTAAGGATCCATAATGTCTTCCACAGATCTCTGCTTTAGAGATATGTAGAACCTCCTGAACCATTGCCACTACCGCCTTCACCGGTGGTTGTTGATGGCAGTCTTGAGTTTCAGGTAGAAAAGATTGTTGATTCACGATATGTTCGCCGCTCTCTTCAGTACCTGGGGCACTGGAAAGGTTATGGTTCCGAAGAGAGAATGTGGGTGCCAGCATCAGAGATAAAGGCGGACAGACTCATTCGGGCTTTTCATAGGTCCCACCCGGAGAGGCCTGGTCTTGAGGGTCCGGTGGCCCCTCGTAGAAAGGGGGGTACTGTCACGACTGCGACTGATCCAGATAGGTCTGGGAAGAGAAGGTCGCAGCGACTTGCTACTCGCGATAGCTTGTGAGTTTGCTCCGTGGTTCAGGGTATGTCATCCGGGTTTTGACTTGTGAACCTTTTTGTCCTGACTGGGAGTTTGTAGGCATTCTTCTCAGGTGAGTGCTGTCTGCCACTCCCAGCTACTATATTAGTTTCAGTTTCACTTGCAGTCATTGCCAGATATAGTCCTTACTTCCAGTGCTATTCTGACCTTTGAAGGAGATCGTTTGACAGTATTGCTGTGGAGCTCTTGTCTGGCGTGGACTGTCATTATTGGGATCATCTTCTCTGCTCGTGACTGACTGGATAAGTCTATCTCTGCTGGAGATTGTTTGTTTGTTGCTGTCTTCCCCTGTCTTCCCCTGTTGTTCTCCTAGACATGAGTGATGGTGACTAGTGCTCCCATCTGCCTTTCCCCAGTCTAGTCTTCTGAGGGTGACTCAGGGTTTAGGCATCCTGCTCGCCGCACGGGTTCACACCCCGTCTAGGGTATCAGAGCAGACAGGTGCCAGCTTAGGGTTTGTCAGGGGTGGCCGTTCTATTTCCCAACCGTAGATAAGGGTCCCCCTTCCCCTCCCTCGGGTGCGACACGACCGCTGCTGGGATAGTGGTCGTGACAGTTGTTCAGTAGTTTTTTTACACAAAGCCACACACTATGGATACTAGATGTGGTCCAGATTATTGGAATTTCTAATACAGACACTGTTTGCAGATGTTCTACAGTATTGGTTACAGAACACCACAGAATATGGACACTATATTTGGCCCAGATTATTGGAATTTGTAATACAGACACTGTTTGCAGATATTCTACAGTATTGGTTACAGAACACCACAGATTATGGACACTATATTAGGCCCAGATTATTGGAATTTGTAACACAGACACTGTTTGCAGATGTTCTACAGTATTGGTTACAGAACACTACATATTATGGACACTATATTAGGCTCAGATTATTGTAATTTGTAATACAGACACTGTTTGCAGATGTTGTTCAGTATGTTTTACACAAAGCCACACACTATGGACAGTAGATGTGGCCCAGATTATTAAAGAAACAGTCTGCGGATGATGTACAGTATATTTCACTAATAGGTATAAAATAAAAATATCTTGCTGCTGTCAAACACACATAGTAGTCCTTAAAAGGACTTTGGGGTCTTTGAAAAGCTTTTGGTAGTAAAAATAGCAAATGTCTCTCTCTGCACTATCTGTCCCTGAGACTGCAGGAGGTAAATAGATTACTGCTCTAAAACACACACACACACACACATACACATACACACAGTAGTCCTTAATAGGACTTTTGGGTCTTGGAAATCTGTGAAAATCCCTACACTGTCTTTCCCTTCCTACACTCTGCTGTTCATGTCTGCGTCTGAGCCGAACATGCGTCATTGGGTGCTATATAGCACCCGATTATTGGTGACGGCCAGCCAATCATTGTAATGCCATCAGCCAACATGGCTACTGGCATTACAGTTAGGGCAGTACTTATCTGCACCTTTATTGTCTTCTTAAATCCCGCGAAACGTGCAGGGCGGAGACTCGAGCACATGCGGTACTCAGTCGGCCGAGCATAGCAATGCTCGAGCCGAACAGATATTCGGCCGAGCATGCTCGCTCATCACTATTCACGAGCAGTAAACAATGGGGAGGAAACACAGTTTCTGCTGAGGTGGTGGAGCCCTGACTGCTAGAAAAGGGGTAGGGGCCACTGTGAGATGCGTCAAGCTGTACCACTACATTAGTGCAACGGTTTTCCCAGGCCACTTTATGGTGACACGACCAACATTGGCACCCTGGTTGTGCTTCATCTTCTGCCCAGTGATCCTATTTTCGGCCACGCTGATGTCCTCAAGCGACTTCATGAAAAATTCCTAGACCAGCGAAAATTAAATTTTACTTCCACCACTGTGTGCTGACTTTCTGATGCTACCTCTATTAACCTGAGCCCTGCTAATTGTTTCCAGACAGCTAGACTCCTGAGTAGTAGTTGATCTACCCCAGGCACATTTGTCTCCAGATCTTACACTGCTGCCACCCTGCTGGATCAAAGCCACTATTGCACCCTGCTGGCTCAGCAGAACGCTGTCACCCTGCCGCTGTCTCACGGACAAGCTAACTACCTTTCCCCCTGATAAAGCCCCCTCTTCACTCGGCTACTACATGCGATCGGCTACATCATCATTCACTACTTTCTGCTCTTCAGTCTTCACTTATGTCACCCTCACAAGTTTCATGGCTGCATTTCTGACCACTCTCATTGTTGCTACTTGCTACTTGCTACTTGCTACTTGCAAGCAGTGGACCTCTCCTCCAAATCTGGACTCGGCAGTAGCTGTTGACTGTCCTCAGTAATATATTCCTTGCGGAAAAGTGGAGCAGACCCGGCGGCATACATAACTTGCCTAGCAGAAGTAGCAGAAAAGGAATGAGATAGGTTCAGGACAGGTGAGGGCACAGAGCATGTTTCTGGGCCATGTTAACTAAGTGTGGTGTCAGATCCAATGGGTGTCCAGAGCCCAAAGACCCCTGGCTATGGGAGTCTAATGTCAGTTGAGATGATGTTGAAGACTGAGTCAACCATTCAGGATAACGGGTGTGGTCGTCAAAACACGACCGCTGGATGACACTGGAAGCTCTGGCCTGTTGCTGTGGCTGCTGCTACCACTACCCCTTCTTCTACTCCAGCAACGTTTTTGCCCCTGGCACATCTTTCTTAGACATGCTGTAAGGTAACAACTGCATATGTAAAATAAATAATTTTAAATTAAGTATAAATTTTATAACCATACGCCCCCAATATCAATGTGGACACCCCAATAACAGATATATTACACAGCTTATTCACCCTAATTTGAGAATTAAAGCGTAATAGAATTGCTTGTCTATTAAACAAGGTGGACACCCAAATAACTGTAATATTACACAGCTTATTCACCCCAATTTGAGAATAAAGGTGTAATAGAATTGCTTATTAGTGTTGGGCACGAATATTCAAATTGTGAATTTTAATAGCATATATCGCAACTTCGAGGATTTGCAAAGATTTAGAATATAGTGATATATATTAATATTTGCAAAGATTTTTTTTCCCTCTGAACTCATGATCCCTGCCTGCTTCTTTCTAGTGGGCCAATGAGAAGGCTGCAATGTCTTTGTCGGAGCTTAGCAACATCCCTAGCAACAATAGGAAAGTTGTCTGCTCCTTACTATATAAGAACCTCCCCAGCAGCCATTTTATGTTTTTTTTTTTTTTTTTTTAGTTCTGAGAGAGACAGTAGTGTCATTGCTGTGCTCTGTGCTTTGCTGTGTCACATTACATTAGATAGTTAATTAGTTAGGTCATATATATAATACAGATAGTGAGTGGGAGATAGCCAGTGTAGGTTAGATTGCGATTAAGTGTAGCGGATCTGCTGTCCATACATATATGCTACAGGCAAGTTCACAACAATACTTAGTGAACCAATCACCAATATGTAGTCAGACCTGCTAAACTGTGAAGTTGCACTTATTGCGAAAAAATATGCGTATCATTAATTGCTGATTTGCGCAATCGCAAATATATCGGAACACTCTACCTGCATAGGAAGCTATTGTAATGTTCTGCCGTGCCAGCCATTTTCTTCAGTCTCAAGAAATTTCTAGCAGCTTGAAAACTGTAGCAATAGTGACCCACGCCTGTATTGCGCGCACAATCTGCGCATTTTACATTGCCAAATGTTTGCAATCAAGAAAATAATGGTGTGGGGGCGAAGCCTGACCGAGATCCATGGCAGACGCTTAAGGAGAGGTCTCCCGCCATCAGACCTCCATAAAACCTGAATAACTGCATATCTCCCGTAGCATGGGCAAAGCAAGTGGCAGGGACAAGCCACAAAACACAGGCGGCACCCCAAGGACTCATAAAACTCACCCCGACATGGAGAAATTCCTCCAGAAAACCACGGCCAAACCTGCAGCACAAGTGGCAAAGATGGCGCCTGGCACGCCAGCAAGACGAGGACCGTCTTAGTCCATGTTCAGAAGGAGATCTTCTTGCTAATCTATACCAGGCATATGGCTTTCTAAAATGGAGGTCTGTTTGATCAGGCCAGTTTACCATTGTTACTTCCACCCCCATTCATAAGCTTCATTAGGAGCTAGGTTGTTCTACTTTCTTCCATACGACTGATTAGTACCCACTAGTCATGCCTTTTAATGATTGGCTCATGTGTTCTAGTATTATTTGTTACCAGATCATAAGAGTGATATGTAAATCGCATGTTCTTACATATGTGATATGGCCAAACTACATGTTAGCCTGACGTCTTTTAATGTCAAGAGTATCAATTCACCGGTAAAGAGGAGCTGTATAATCCAAGTACTGCGGGGGACCAATGCTGTCATAGTGATGGTGCAGGAAACGCATTTTAAAAACGGTTGCTTATGGGACTTGGTTCCATGCATGCTCTGATGGTGCGGCATCCAGAGGGGTCAGCATTGGTCTCCGCAAAAATGTACCTTTCTCACTCTCTGAGAAACGTATAGACCCAGAAGGGAGATACCTTTTGTTTAAAGGTTTCATAGGCAGGTCAGAATATACTTTGTGTAATTTATATGCTCCCAATAGTAACACAATTAAATGGCTGAGAGGAATGCTACACACAATCTCTCTTTTTGCCTCCGGTTTTATTGTTGTTGGCGAAGATCTTAACATCCCTCTGAACCCATTAGCCGACTTATCCTCTGGAAGGTAGACTTTCTCGTACAGAGCCTTGAGGGGGCTCCACCGCCATTACAAGATCTGCACTTGCGGGATGTGTGGCGCACCCTCAATGCTGACGGTAAAGATTACACATTTTACTCTCATGCACATCAATGGTATCATAGACTTGATTTTTTCTTAATAAGTGAAAGTTGTCTCCATCTGGTGGTAAATTCTGCCATACATAGTATCACAATATCTGATCATGCTCCTGTGTCGCTTAAAATTGCAATTCCCGACCTTTTAGAAAAGGATTGGACGTGGAGACTTAACCCTACTTTATTGGATTCTTCAGATAAAGTCCGTAGTTTTACTGATAAGCTTCAACAATATTTTGTAGAGAATAGCTCCTCTCATATCCAAGTGTCCTCTATCTGGGAGGCCCACAGGGCAGTGATAAGAGGGGAATTTATAGCTTTGGGAGCTTTCTTGAAGAAGCAACGCTCAACTCAGCTATGCTCTTTTCTTCAGGAAATCACTAAATTAGAAAAGGCGCATAAACGCACTTTGGCAGAAAGGGACCTGGGGGAACTTACTAGACTCCGTGTAAAGGGAGAATATTAATTACCAATATTACGCAAATATCAGTAATTAATATTCATAAATAGGCGTAAACCGTCTATAGATAGTCACGCCTATTTATGTCCTTAACAATACACTTCTATTACCTAGCACGTCACCAAGTCGCTTACACTTACTATCTGCATGCGCCACAACGCTAAACGCTAATAAATACACGCTAAACTCACTACGCTAAACGCTAATAAATACACGCTACACAATTCTACCAGTAAAACGGTATTTATTAAAACTGACGCACACAGATATGTACTAAATAACACAACACTACAAATACAATACTAACTACACTACACAATCCCAAATTCCTCCCAACACTCTAGCTAATACAAATTACACTCACATACACACACATTTACAGCCCACCCAACCTGGCTCTAAGCTATCCCTATGGGAGTAACAAAGGGTTAACACACTCAACTGCTGCTGGGCTATAGGCAGGGCAGCAGTGGAGGGGATAACACAAGGTGCAGGGGACTGTGGGTAGCAGGGCTTGCTGGGACCTGCAAGGGTTAATGCAGGCCACAGATACACTGGGCTGAAGGCTGCTGCAGGTGTACAGCAGGGATTAATGCAGGGCAGGGAGCAGGGGTTCAGGGATGGCAAGGTAGGGGTAAATGCAGGGATAATGGGTGGGGAGGTCAGGGGTTAAGGGGTACATGGGACTGTAGGGCTATGGGAAATCAGGGCAGGGGTTGGGGGTACTCAGCCATCTTCGGGTCCCATCTGTGTCCTTCTCAGTCAGCAGCCGAGTTCAGAAGAGCCCCACTTTTTAGAGCCATGCCCTAATATCAGTGAAGTCCACTGTACCTTGTGAGCCCTCCCCCCAAGTAGTTTGGAGATAGGGGGGGAGGAAACAGGTTTAGCATGTAAGCCATGTGCTGATCAAAAGGTGCCATAAAGTCTGCAATCTCCTGTCCTGGACTCACATCCTAGTTAGCATATCTATGCTAACTACCCCCCAGGGACAGTTGGGCGATTTAACAGATAACAATGCAAGCCATGGCCTACAGGCTAAACATGGGCCTGTATCAAGTTGATACGAGTTGATATTCTATAAGGGGACACATTCTATAAGGGGATACACATATATATATATATATATATATATATATATATATATATATATATACATATATTTCAACCCTTCCTCAACACTCCGCAACTCTGTCAAGGATTTATTGAATGCCAGGGCAGCCAGAGCATACTTGCAGCTTAAACATAAACATTATGCCCATGGTGAGAAGGGCAACAAGATTATGTCAGCCCTAATTAAAAAAAGGATTGAGCCAACATACATAAAGTCTATAAAAACCAGGTCAGGACAAATTAGCTCAGACACTCCTGATATAGCGACTGCCTTCTGGTATTACCAGACTTTGTATAACTTGAGAAGTGATGAAACACGGGAAGCTTTTTCTACTAGATCCTCTCTCATTGCCAAATTTCTAGAATCCTTAAAGCTCCCCTTGCAAACTGCGGAAGACACTTCAGGCCTTTCAGCACCAATTCAATTAAATGAAGTAAAACTTGCCTTATACTTTACCCCTAACGGCCTCACAGTGGCCTATTATAAAAACTTCTACCAAGTTTTAGGACCATATATGGTACAATATTTTTATGCCCTATGGGATGGGAAATGTATTTCTAAATAGTCCTTAGAAGCGCACATAATAGTGCTACATAAACCAGGTAAGGACCCGGTAGAAACAACTAGCTATAGACCAATATCTTTACTAAATGCAGACACAAAACTATGGGCCAAAGTATTGGCAGCACGCATTGCTCGCTCCCTTATTGCAGAAACTTATCTCTCTGGAACAAACAGGCTTTGTCAAGGGGAGGGAAGGCAGGGATAATTCTTTTAGTTATCCAGGCAATAGAATACGCCAACCGTACTGGGAGGAGCCTAACTCTTCTCAGTCTGGTCTCCGAAAAGGCATATTTATTAGAGCAGTGATGTCCTTGTATTCCTTCCCCTATGCTAAGGTCTGCGATAATGGTATACTCTCCCCTTCCTTTGTGATTAAGAACGGTACAAGGCAGGGTTGTCCTCTGTCCCCCTCCCTTTTTATTCTAAGTCTTGAGACTCTGATCCAAGCTATACGGGAAAATAGTAAGATTCGAGGACTAATGGTCGGCCCTAAGGAACATTCAGTCGCAGTCTTTGCTGATGATATGTTGCTCTTTCTGACTAACCCATCCAAGGCATTTTCGGCCCTTTTGCAATTGTTTGAGGAGTTTGGCGAACTCTCTAATTTCAAAATCAATTTATGAAAATGTACAGCGATAGGGATAAATTTAAGCCCATCAGTTAAAAATTCCCTGTCTACGACGTATCTCTTCCATTAGAGATTTGTTAGCTGGTAATTCCGTCCCTTCTCTAGAAAAGGTCAACAGCAGTTTTAGTTCTAAACCCTGGTCCATAATTCACTATAGCCACTTCTGTAAGATTTGCTCCTCCTATCCTAACTCCCATAGGTTTGGGCAATCTCTAAACTGGTATGAGGCTCTTCTCACCTCTCATACTAAACGTAACGGTATTATCTCCTTATGTTATAGGAAAATATTGGATAGACATGATATACCTAAGCCGGATTACTTAATGAATTCGAAGAAGGAGCTAGGTATAGTTTTTCCGGATTTTGATTGTAAACAAGTATTGCAAAATGCTCACGGCATCTCCAGATGACCGCGGATTCAAGAGAATTCTTATAAAATTGTAAGCCGATGGTACCCCACCCCTGAGTTATTACACAAGATGGATCCCTCTATTTCAGCAGAATGCTGGAGATGTCATGAAACACATTGCCCCTGCCACTCATCACTATTGCTTATCTATTAAACAAGGTGGACACCTTTCAATTAGATAGCTCTGTGCCCTTCACAGGGGACGCAAACTGCACTGTTTCCTAAAGATCCCATCAGCTTACAGAGCCACCCTACAGTTTCTGAAAATTCTCCCTACACTGTACCTATCCCAGATTATACTTTTAAAAGCTTTGTAAAACACTTTCCCTAGCACTTGCCACATCTGTCCCTATGCTCAGTTTACTCTAAAATGGTGGAGACCAGGCAGGATCAGGCTTTTTATAGGGCTGTGACTTAACTGGGGCTGGCTATCTGCTTATTGGCTGGCTGCACGGCATTATGGGTGATCCCTCGTTCCCAGGTTCCTTACTTTCCCTTTGTAACATGTGCAGCAGCTATTTTAGAAAAAAAAATCTGATTCGTTACTAGTGTTGAGCGAACAGTTCGAGAATAGTTTGGGTTCGTACCGAATTTTGGGGTGTCCGTGACACGGACCCGAACCCGGACATTTTCAAAAAAGTTCGGGTTCGGGTTCGGAGTTCGGCATGTTCTCTCGGCGCATTTTGAAAGTACTATATAGCAGAATAGTACAGGCTTAAAGCTGAAATCGCATTGCGATTACAACTTTGAGCTACCGATCACCATGGGAACGCCTCCTCCAGTAGAATGTACTGTAGGATGTTTGAATTACGTTGAAATCGCAATGCGATTCTTATATATTTGCTTAATCGCATTGCGATTTCAACTTCTCAAATCCGACAGTACATTCTAGCATTTTTCCCATGGTGATGTAGACGATCCATTAGCACGGAATCCGGCTGAAGCAGAAATCGCAATGCGATTCTTAGAACTCAAATAAATCGCATCACACTACACGTTCTAATTGCATTCGATTTTAACTTTACTGTTTGGTTTTGTATCGCGATAATACAAAATTTGAATAATCGTGTGCGTGCTGTTCTAGCACGCAGTGCTATTCGTATCCCACTATTAAGTTCTAATCGCATTCGATGTTAACTTATGAATTTTTTTTTTTTGCCAGGCATCAGCAGTAAGTTAAAATAGAATGCGATGCCTGTCAAAAAAAAGCATAAGCTAAAATCGAATGCGATTAGAACTTAAGAGTGGGATACGAATAGCACTAGTGTTGTTGAGCGCACATTTCGAGAATAGTTCCGGTCCGTACAGAATTTTGGGGTGTTCGTGACACGACCCGAACCCGAACATTTTCATAAAAATTCGGGTTCGGTTTTGTAGTTCGTCATTTTTTGTGGCGCATTTTGAAAGGCTGCAAAGCAGCCAATCAACATGCATCATACTACTTGCCCTAAGATGCCATCGCAGCCATGCCTACTATTGGCAAGGCTGTGATTGGCCAAGTGCAGCATGTGACTCAGCCTCTTTATAAGCTTGTGCGCACGTCGCGATGTGCTCACTCCCGCTGTGATTAGACCAGCTGCTGTGAGGGCGAGATAGGCAGGGATAATTGAGGAAGAAAACCTGATAAGAAGTGAATGATCTAAACCTGTGCATCAGAACAACTCAGCTGAGCTGTTCACTGAAAGTTTATTTTTTTTTACACTGGCCAGATCGATTTTTACCGGCACATGTAACTGGGCTGACCGGCGGCGGCCATTTTGGGACCTGTGGTGCGCCAGCTCAAGCTGCCACAGAGTCCAAAGAAAAGCTCCAAAGAATTGAAAAATCTACTCCTGTGACACAGAACAACAGCGATTCAGCTGCTCAGTCAAAGTCAATTTTTTTTCTGGCTGGGCAGACCATTTTCTGGCACATGTTACTGGGCTGATAGGCGGCGGCCATTTTGGGACTTGTGGTGCTACAGCAAAAGCTGCCACAGCGTCCATTAATCTCATGTAATAGTCGATTCTTTCATAGATATACTACATCAGGGGTTTGGCTGTGCTTGTGTCACCCCTACTAACTGCCAATATATTTAATATATCAGTGGTGAAACTGAAAGTAACCCACTTGGATAGCAAATCCCATGAATGTGCTATTGCAGCTAGGCTAGCCAGTGTCACTACAGCCAGGTCCAATACTGTCAGCCAGAAATTTTTTTTTTTTTTTTTTTGCCAGAAATATAAATTTAAAAAATCTTTCCCTGTAACAAACATAATTCTGGTGTTAGACCAGAAGAAGCACTCCTTCAGTAAATAATACTGTAAAAAGGTTTAGGCAATAATTCTCCCAGTGTGGGCAATTTATGTACCAAAACGAGCATTTTAAAAATTCCGGTGTTCTGAAATACCAGCAGTCCTCTTGTAATTAATACCAGAAAAAGGCATTATAGTGTCCAGTGTTGTCATTTTGGTTCAAAAAAGGCCAATTTAATCAATCTGGCGTTGGTGACACCCGAAATAGTAGGCCGCACGTTGTTGCTCCTTTGAAAAGGAAATAGTTCTCCCACTGTGGGAATTCATTTAACATAAGTAGCATTTAAAAAATTCTGGTGTCCAATTTGCAGCAGTCTTCTTGTAATTAATACCAGAAAAAGGCATTATAGTGTCCAGTGTTGTCATTTTGGTTCCAAAAGGCCAATTTAATCAATCTGGTGTTGGTGACACCCGAAATAGTAGGCCGCACGTTGTTACTCCTTTAAAAGGAAATAGTTCTCCCACTGTGGGAATTCATTTAACATAAGTAGCATTTAAAAAATTCTGGTGTCCAATTTGCAGCAGTCTTCTTGTAATTAATACCAGAAAAAGGCATTATAGTGTCCAGTGTTGTCATTTTGGTTCCAAAAAGGCCAATTTAATCAATCTGGTGTTGGTGACACCCGAAATAGTAGGCCGCACGTTGTTACTCCTTTAAAAAGGAAATAGTTCTCCCACTGTGGGAATTCATTTAACATAAGAAGCATTAAAAAAATTCTGGTGTCCAATTTGCAGCAGTCTTCTTGTAATTAATACCAGAAAAAGGCATTATAGTGTCCAGTGTTGTCATTTTGGTTCCAAAAAGCCCAATTTAATCAATCTGGTGTTGGTGACACCCGAAATAGTAGGCCGCACGTTGTTACTCCTTTAACCTCTTTCCGACCGCCTCACGCAGGATTGCGTCCTGCGGGCAGTCGGTTCATTCCTCCTTGACGCGCTCCTGAGCCCGGTGGAACGCAAATGGAACGCACCGCCGGGCTCAGGACAAGTTCGTCACCAGCCTGCCAGCCAATGATCAGAGCTGGCAGGCTGGTGATTTTCAAAATCGCCTATGAAAACATGCGGTATAAGTTATATTTACAAATATATGGCTTTTATAAGGGATCTGTGCCATGTGCTGGGTCCTTTTCATCGGTTGGACCCAGCACAGAGCACAGATCCCAAGTAAGTGCACCAATCACTACATATCAGGCCCTGATCACCCCCTGATCACCTATAATTAACCCCTTGATCACCTGTCAATACATAGTGAAAGGGAAAAAGTGATCAGTGTCACTTTTGTGAACTGTCACTTTTTTTTTCACCAGTATTGACTGTTAGGTTTAGGTTAGTTTAGGTCCCTTTGGTAGGTAGTTAGCGTTAGCGCCCAGCCCACCGCACCGCAGTCACTGATTCGCTGATTAGCGTAGCGCTAATCAGCGTTTGTACTTTATAGTATCTGTAAGTGATCAGAACTGATCACGGTCAGATCTATAATAGTATTACTGTCACTTTAGTTCGCCCTCCACCCCAAGCGCAGTGTTTGCCCGATCAGACCTGATCGGTCGCCCACACCTGCGTTCACCCACGCTCGCCCCGCCGCAGTGACAAAAAAATTTTTTTGTAATCACTGCACAATCCCTTCTAGCGCTGCGGCAATAAAAAATCCGTTTTGATATTTTTTATCAATCGCAGCGGCTTCTGTACTTCGCTACCCTCTCAATTGTAAGACAGGCTTGCTTTTTTTCTTGGGTAGTCTCAGGGAATACCCCCTAAATTTAGACGGCCAAATGTCAAACAAGGGGTATTCCTCTGAAGAGGCCTACAGGATTCTGACCCAGTCGGATGAGGAATGGGAACCCTCATCTGACGAATCTAGCGGGTCAGAATATGAACCTGTAGAAAGCAGTGGCTCTCTGACTCAAAGTTCTGACGAGGAGGTGGAGGTCCCTGATAGAAGCAGGCGTACTCGGCCCGTGTTGCTAGACCGCAGGTTGCGCAGGATCCGCTTCAAGGGCAGCAGAGTGGGGCTGGCGCTGCCGGATTACGTGGTGAGGCATACACCAGCAGCGCAGCCCGTCCTGGACCTAGTACCAGCACTGCCGTAGAACATGGTGAAGTGGCGAGCACCAGAAGGGCAGTTGAAGCTGGTACGGTGGCACGTGCAGTAGTTTCCCCGTCGCAGCCACCGCAAAGACAGGCCCGTAGAGCCCCTAGAGTCCCTGAGGTGCTGGCAAATCCTGATTGGCAGCCCCCAACTTCAGCCGCACCAGTAGTTCCCCCTTTCACCGCCCAGTCAGGAGTTCGGGTGGAAACAGCTCAGATAGGATCGGGCGCTGGGGTTTTTGAGCTGTTTTTCACTGCGGAGCTCTATGACTTAGTCGTGGCAGAAACAAATCGGTATGCCACTCAATTTTTCGCCGACAACCCGGGAAGCTTCTATGCCCAGCCTTTCCGGTGGAAACCAGTCCAAGTTTCCAATTTAGAACTTTTCTGGGCCTTCTCCTCAACATGGG
>CM065593.1:189823023-190038012 GCA_033119425.1 Bufotes viridis | reverse complement strand
TAATTGGTCACCCCTAGAAACTCAGGGATAAGTGCACTTATATTTTATTGAGGGGTTAAATACCATTGCCCAAATACCAATCCTCTAAATCTGGTGTCCCAGCTGTTGCAGGCCAGGTTTCATAGTGTCCGCCAAAACATATATTTTTACTGAGGTGAAATTAATCTGCCAAAATAGCAATACTCTGAATCTGGTGTCCCAGCTGCTGCACGCCAGGTTTCATAGTGTCCGCCAAAACATATATTTTGTTCTGGGGTGAAATTAATTTGCCAAAATAGCAATACCCTGAATCTGGTGTCCCAGCTGTTGCAGGCCAGGTTTCATAGTGTCCGCCAAAACATATATTTTGTTCTGGGTTGAAATTAATTTGCCAAAATAGCAATACCCTGAATCTGGTGTCCCAGCTGTTGCAGGCCAAGTTTCATCGTGTCCGCCAAAACATATATTTTGTTCTGGCGTGAAATTCACTTGCCAAAATAGCAATACCCTGAATCTGGTGTCCCAGCTGTTGCAGGCCAGGTTTCATAGTGTCCGCCAAAACATATATTTTGTTCTGGGGTGATAATTCACTTGCCAAAATAGCAATATCCTGAATCTAGTGTCCCAGCTGTTGCAGTCCAGGTTTCATAGTGTCCGCCAAAACATATATTTTGTTCTGGGGTGAAATTCACTTGCCAAAATAGCAATACCCTGAATCTGGTGACCCAGCTGTTGCAGGCCAGGTTTCATAGTGTCCGCCAAAACATATATTTTGTTCTGTGGTGAAATTCACTTGCCAAAATAGCAATACCCTGAATCTGGTGTCCCAGCTGTTGCAGGCCAGGTTTCATAGTGTTCGCCAAAACATATATTTTGTTCTGGGGTGAAATTAATTTGCCAAAATAGCAATACCCTGAATCTGGTGTCCCAGCTGTTGCAGGCCAGGTTTCATAGTGTCCGCCAAAACATATATTTTGTTCTGGGGTGAAATTAATTTGCCAAAATAGCAATACCTCTGAATCTGGTGTCCCAGCTGTTGCAGGCCAGGTTTCATAGTGTCCGCCAAAACATATATTTTGTTCTGGGGTGAAATTAATCTGCCAAAATAGCAATACCCTGAATCTGGTGTCCCAGCTGTTGCAGGCCAGGTTTCATAGTGTCCGCCAAAACATATATTTTGTTCTGGGGTGTAATTCAATTGCCAAAAATAGCAATACCATAAATCTAGTGGTTTCAGCTGTGGCTGGCCAAGTATAATAGTGTCCGCCAAAACATATATTTTGTTCTGGGGTGAAATTCAATTGCCAAGATAGCAATACCCTGAATCTGGTGTCCCAGCTGTTGCAGGCCAGGTTTCATAGTGTCCGCCAAAACATATATTTTGTTCTGGGGTGAAATTAATCTGCCAAAATAGCAATACCCTGAATCTGGTGTCCCAGCTGTGGCAGGCCAGGTTTCATAGTGTCCTCCAAAACATATATTTTGTTCTGAGGTGAAATTAATTTGCCAAAATAGCAATACCCTGAATCTGGTGTCCCAGCTGTTGCAGGCCAGGTTTCATAGTGTCCGCCAAAACATATATTTTTTACTGAGGTGAAATTAATCTGCCAAAATAGCAATACTCTGAATCTGGTGTCCCAGCTGCTGCCCGCCAGGTTTCATAGTGTCCGCCAAAACATATATTTTGTTCTGGGGTGTAATTCACTTGCCAAAATAGCAATACCCTGAATCTGGTGTCCAAGCTGTTGCAGGCCAAGATTCATAGTGTCCGCCAAAAGATATATTTTGTTCTGGGGTTAAATTCAATTGCCAAAATAGCAATACCATAAATCAGTGGTTTCAGCTGTGGCTGGGGCTGGCAATGTATAATATTGTCCGCCAAAACATATATTTTGTTCTGGGGTGAAATTCAATTGCCAAAATAGCAATACCCTGAATCTGGTGTCCCAGCTGTTGCAGGCCAAGATTCATAGTGTCTGCAAAAACATATATTTTGTTCTGGGGTGAAATTCAATTGCCAAAATAGCAATACCCTGAATCTGGTGTCCCAGCTGTTACAGGCCAAGATTCATAGTGTCCCCCAAAACATATTTTTGTTCTGGGGTGAAATTCAATTGCCAAAATAGCAATACCATAAATCAGTGGTTTCAGCTGTGGCTGGCAAAGTATAATAGTGTCAGCCAAAACATATATTTTGTTCTGGGGTGAAATTCAATTGAGAAAAATAGCAATACCCTGAATCTGGTGTCCCAGCTGTTGCAGGCCAAGATTCATAGTGTCCGCCAAAAGATATATTTTGTTCTGGGGTTAAATTCAATTGTCAAAATAGCAATACCATAAATCAGTGGTTTCAGCTGTGTCGGGCCAAGTTTTATAGTGTCCTGCAAAGGATATATTTTGTTCTGGGGTGAAATTCAATTGCCAAAATAGCAATACCATAAATCAGTGGTTTCAGCTCCGGCTGACAAACTATAATAGTGTCCGCAAAAACTTAAATTTTGTTCTGGGGTGCAATTAATCTGCCAAAATAGCAATACCCTGAATCTGGTATCCCAGCTGTTGCAGGCCAGGTTTCATAGTGTCCACCAAAACATATATTGTGTTCTGGGGTGAAAATAATTTGCCAAAATAGCAATACCCTTAATCTGGTGTCCCAGCTGTTGCAGGCCAAGTTTCATCGTGTCCGCCAAAACATATATTTTGTTCTGGCGTGTAATTCACTTGCCAAAATAGCAATACCCTGAATCTAGAGTCCCAGCTGTTGCAGTCCAGGTTTCATAGTGTCCGCCAAAACATATATTTTGTTCTGGGGTGTAATTCACTTGCCAAAATAGCAATACCCTGAATCTGGTGACCCAGCTGTTGCAGGCCAGGTTTCAAAGTGTCCGCCAAAACATATTTTTTGTTCTGTGGTGTAATTCACTTGCCAAAATAGCACTACCCTGAATCTGGTGTCCCATCTGTTGCAGGCCAGGTTTCATAGTGTTCGCCAAAACATATATTTTGTTCTGGGGTGAAAATAATTTGCCAAAATAGCAATACCTGAATCTGGTGTCCCAGCTGTTGCAGGCCAGGTTTCATAGTGTCCGCCAAAATATATATTTTGTTCTGGGGTGAAATTAATTTGCCAAAATAGCAATACCCTGAATCTGGTATCCCAGCTATTGCAGGCCAGGTTTCATAGTGTCCGCCAAAACATATATTTTGTTCTGGGGTGAAATTAATCTGCCAAAATAGCAATACCCTGAATCTGGTGTCCCAGCTGTTGCAGGCCAGGTTTCATAGTGTCCGCCAAAACATATATTTTGTTTTGGGGTGTAATTCAATTGATAAAAAATAGCAATACCATAAGTCAGTGGTTTCAGCTGTGGCTGGCAAAGTATAATAGTGTCCGCCAAAACATATATTTTGTTCTGCGGTGAAATTCAATTGCCAAGATAGCAATACCCTGAATCTGGTGTCCCAGCTGTTGCAGGCCAGGTTTCATAGTGTCCGCCAAAACATATATTTTGTTCTGGGGTGAAATTAATCTGCCAAAATAGCAATACCCTGAATCTGGTGTCCCAGCTGTGGCAGGCCAGGTTTCATAGTGTCCTCCAAAACATATATTTTGTTCTGAGGTGAAATTAATTTGCCAAAATAGCAATACCCTGAATCTGGTGTCCCAGCTGTTGCAGGCCAGGTTTCATAGTGTCCGCCAAAACATATATTTTTTACTGAGGTGAAATTAATCTGCCAAAATAGCAATACTCTGAATCTGGTGTCCCAGCTGCTGCCCGCCAGGGTTCATAGTGTCCGCCAAAACATATATTTTGTTCTGGGGTGTAATTCACTTGCCAAAATAGCAATACCCTGAATCTGGTGTCCAAGCTGTTGCAGGCCAAGATTCATAGTGTCCGCCAAAAGATATATTTTGTTCTGGGGTTAAATTCAATTGCCAAAATAGCAATACCATAAATCAGTGGTTTCAGCTGTGGCTGGGGCTGGCAATGTATAATATTGTCCGCCAAAACATATATTTTGTTCTGGGGTGAAATTCAATTGCCAAAATAGCAATACCCTGAATCTGGTGTCCCAGCTGTTGCAGGCCAAGATTCATAGTGTCTGCAAAAACATATATTTTGTTCTGGGGTGAAATTCAATTTGCCAAAATAGCAATACCCTGAATCTGGTGTCCCAGCTGTTACAGGCCAAGATTCATAGTGTCCCCCAAAACATATTTTTTGTTCTGGGGTGAAATTCAATTGCCAAAATAGCAATACCATAAATCAGTGGTTTCAGCTGTGGCTGGCAAAGTATAATAGTGTCAGCCAAAACATATATTTTGTTCTGGGGTGAAATTCAATTGAGAAAAATAGCAATACCCTGAATCTGGTGTCCCAGCTGTTGCAGGCCAAGATTCATAGTGTCCGCCAAAAGATATATTTTGTTCTGGGGTTAAATTCAATTGTCAAAATAGCAATACCATAAATCAGTGGTTTCAGCTGTGTCGGGCCAAGTTTTATAGTGTCCTGCAAAGGATATATTTTGTTCTGGGGTGAAATTCAATTGCCAAAATAGCAATACCATAAATCAGTGGTTTCAGCTCCGGCTGACAAACTATAATAGCCTTAATCTGGTGTCCCAGCTGTTGCAGGCCAGGTTTCATAGTGTCCGCCAAAACATATATTTTGTTCTGGGGTGAAATTCAATTGCCAAAATAGCAATACCATAAATCAGTGGTTTCAGCTGTGGCTGGCAAAGAATAACCGTGTCCGCCAAAACATATATTTTGATCTGGGGTAATATTCAATTGCCAAATTAGCAATACCCTGAATCTGGTGTCCCAGCTGTTGCAGGCCAAGATTCATAGTGTCCGTAAAAACTTATATTTTGTTCTGGGGTGAAATTCAATTGCCAAAATAGCAATACCCTGAATCTGGTGTCCCAGCTATTGCAGGCCAGGTTTCATAGTGCCCGCCAAAACAAATATTTTGTTCTGGGGTGAAATTCATCTGCCAAAATAGCAATACCCTGAATCTGGTGTCTCAGCTATTGCAGGCCAAGTTTCATAGTGTCCGCCAAAACATATATTTTGTTCAGGGGTGAAATTAATTTGACAAAATAGCAATACCCTGAATCTGGTGTCCCAGCTGTTGAAGGCCAGGTTTCATAGTGTCCTCCAAAACATATATTTTGTTCTGAGGTGAAATTAATTTGCCAAAATAGCAATACCCTGAATCTGGTGTCCCAGCTGTTGCAAGCCAGGTTTCATAATGTCCGCCAAAACATATATTTTGTTCTGGGGTGTAATTCACTTGCCAAAATAGCAATACCCTGAATCTGGTGTCCCAGCTGTTGCAGGCCAGGTTTCATAGTGTCCGCCAAAACATATATTTTTACTGAGGTGAAATTAATCTGCCAAAATAGCAATACTCTGAATCTGGTGTCCCAGCTGCTGCCCGCCAGGTTTCATAGTGTCCGCCAAAACATATATTTTGTTCTGGGGTGTAATTCACTTGCCAAAATAGCAATACTCTGAATCTGGTGTCCAAGCTGTTGCAGGCCAAGATTCATAGTGCACGCCAAAAGATATATTTTGTTCTGGGGTTAAATTCAATTGCCAAAATAGCAATACCATAAATCAGTGGTTTCAGCTGTGGCTGGGGCTGGCAATGTATAATATTGTCCGCCAAAACATATATTTTGTTCTGGGGTGAAATTCAATTGCCAAAATAGCAATACCCTGAATCTGGTGTCCCAGCTGTTGCAGGCCAAGATTCATAGTGTCTGCAAAAACATATATTTTGTTCTGGGGTGAAATTCAATTGCCAAAATAGCAATACCCTTAATCTGGTGTCCCAGCTGTTACAGGCCAAGATTCATAGTGTCCGCCAAAACATATATTTTGTTCTGGGGTGAAATTAATCTGCCAAAATAGCAATACCCTGAATCTGGTGTCCCAGCTGTTGAAGGCCAGGTTTCATAATGTCCGCCAAAACATATATTTTGTTCTGGGGTGTAATTCACTTGCCAAAATAGCAATACCCTGAATCTGGTGTCCCAGCTGTTGCAGGCCAGGTTTCATAGTGTCCGCCAAAACATATATTTTTACTGAGGTGAAATTAATCTGCCAAAATAGCAATACTCTGAATCTGGTGTCCCAGCTGCTGCCCGCCAGGTTTCATAGTGTCCGCCAAAACATATATTTTGTTCTGGGGTGTAATTCACTTGCCAAAATAGCAATACTCTGAATCTGGTGTCCAAGCTGTTGCAGGCCAAGATTCATAGTGTCCGCCAAAAGATATATTTTGTTCTGGGGTTAAATTCAATTGCCAAAATAGCAATACCATAAATCAGTGGTTTCAGCTGTGGCTGGGGCTGGCAATGTATAATATTGTCCGCCAAAACATATATTTTGTTCTGGGGTGAAATTCAATTGCCAAAATAGCAATACCCTGAATCTGGTGTCCCAGCTGTTGCAGGCCAAGATTCATAGTGTCTGCAAAAACATATATTTTGTTCTGGGGTGAAATTCAATTGCCAAAATAGCAATACCCTGAATCTGGTGTCCCAGCTGTTACAGGCCAAGATTCATAGTGTCCCCCAAAACATATTTTTTGTTCTGGGGTGAAATTCAATTGCCAAAATAGCAATACCATAAATCAGTGGTTTCAGCTGTGGCTGGCAAAGTATAATAGTGTCAGCCAAAACATATATTTTGTTCTGGGGTGAAATTCAATTGAGAAAAATAGCAATACCCTGAATCTGGTGTCCCAGCTGTTGCAGGCCAAGATTCATAGTGTCCGCCAAAAGATATATTTTGTTCTGGGGTTAAATTCAATTGTCAAAATAGCAATACCATAAATCAGTGGTTTCAGCTGTGTCGGGCCAAGTTTTATAGTGTCCTGCAAAGGATATATTTTGTTCTGGGGTGAAATTCAATTGCCAAAATAGCAATACCATAAATCAGTGGTTTCAGCTCCGGCTGACAAACTATAATAGTGTCCGCAAAAACTTAAATTTTGTTCTGGGGTGCAATTAATCTGCCAAAATAGCAATACCCTGAATCTGGTATCCCAGCTGTTGCAGGCCAGGTTTCATAGTGTCCACCAAAACATATATTGTGTTCTGGGGTGAAAATAATTTGCCAAAATAGCAATACCCTTAATCTGGTGTCCCAGCTGTTGCCGGCCAAGTTTCATCGTGTCCGCCAAAACATATATTTTGTTCTGGCGTGTAATTCACTTGCCAAAATAGCAATACCCTGAATCTGGTGTCCCAGCTGTTGCAGGCCAGGTTTCATAGTGTCCGCCAAAACATATATTTTGTTCTGTGGTATAATTCACTTGCCAAAATAGCAATATCCTGAATCTAGAGTCCCAGCTGTTGCAGTCCAGGTTTCATAGTGTCCGCCAAAACATATATTTTGTTCTGGGGTGTAATTCACTTGCCAAAATAGCAATACCCTGAATCTGGTGACCCAGCTGTTGCAGGCCAGGTTTCAAAGTGTCCGCCAAAACATATTTTTGTTCTGTGGTGTAATTCACTTGCCAAAATAGCACTACCCTGAATCTGGTGTCCCATCTGTTGCAGGCCAGGTTTCATAGTGTTCGCCAAAACATATATTTTGTTCTGGGGTGAAAATAATTTGCCAAAATAGCAATACCTGAATCTGGTGTCCCAGCTGTTGCAGGCCAGGTTTCATAGTGTCCGCCAAAATATATATTTTGTTCTGGTGTGAAATTAATCTGCCAAAATAGCAATACCCTGAATCTGGTGTCCCAGCTGTTGCAGGCCAGGTTTCATAGTGTCCGCCAAAACATATATTTTGTTTTGGGGTGTAATTCAATTGATAAAAATAGCAATACCATAAATCAGTGGTTTCAGCTGTGGCTGGCAAAGTATAATAGTGTCCGCCAAAACATATATTTTGTTCTGCGGTGAAATTCAATTGCCAAGATAGCAATACCCTGAATCTGGTGTCCCAGCTGTTGCAGGCCAGGTTTCATAGTGTCCGCCAAAACATATATTTTGTTCTGGGGTGAAATTAATCTGCCAAAATAGCAATACCCTGAATCTGGTGTCCCAGCTGTGGCAGGCCAGGTTTCATAGTGTCCTCCAAAACATATATTTTGTTCTGAGGTGAAATTAATTTGCCAAAATAGCAATACCCTGAATCTGGTGTCCCAGCTGTTGCAGGCCAGGTTTCATAGTGTCCGCCAAAACATATATTTTTACTGAGGTGAAATTAATCTGCCAAAATAGCAATACTCTGAATCTGGTGTCCCAGCTGCTGCCCGCCAGGTTTCATAGTGTCCGCCAAAACATATATTTTGTTCTGGGGTGAAATTAATTTGCCAAAATAGCAATACCCTGAATCTGGTGTCCCAGCTGTTGCAGGCCAGGTTTCATAGTGTTCGCCAAAACATATATTTTGTTCTGGGTTAAATTAATTTGCCAAAATAGCAATACCCTGAAACTAGTGTCCCAGCTGTTGCAGGCCAAGTTTCATCGTGTCCGCCAAAACATATATTTTGTTCTGGCGTGTAATTCACTTGCCAAAATAGCAATACCCTGAATCTGGTGTCCCAGCTGTTGCAGGCCAGGTTTCATAGTGTCCGCCAAAACATATATTTTGTTCTGGGGTATAATTCACTTGCCAAAATAGCAATATCCTGAATCTAGTGTCCCAGCTGTTGCAGTCCAGGTTTCATAGTGTCCGCTAAAACATATATTTTGTTCTGGGGTGTAATTCACTTGCCAAAATAGCAATACCCTGAATCTGGTGACCCAACTGTTGCAGGCCAGGTTTCAAAGTGTCCGCCAAAACATATTTTTGTTCTGTGGTGTAATTCACTTGCCAAAATAGCACTACCCTGAATCTGGTGTCCCATCTGTTGCAGGCCAGGTTTCATAGTGTTCGCCAAAACATATATTTTGTTCTGGGGTGAAAATAATTTGCCAAAATAGCAATACCCTGAATCTGGTGTCCCAGCTGTTGCAGGCCAGGTTTCATAGTGTCCGCCAAAATATATATTTTGTTCTGGGGTGAAATTAATTTGCCAAAATAGCAATACCCTGAATCTGGTGTCCCAGCTATTGCAGGCCAGGTTTCATAGTGTCCGCCAAAACATATATTTTGTTCTGGGGTGAAATTAATCTGCCAAAATAGCAATACCCTGAATCTGGTGTCCCAGCTGTTGCAGGCCAGGTTTCATAGTGTCCGCCAAAACATATATTTTGTTTTGGGGTGTAATTCAATTGATAAAAAATAGCAATACCATAAATCAGTGGTTTCAGCTGTGGCTGGCAAAGTATAATAGTGTCCGCCAAAACATATATTTTGTTCTGCGGTGAAATTGAATTGCCAAGATAGCAATACCCTGAATCTGGTGTCCCAGCTGTTGCAGGCCAGGTTTCATAGTGTCCGCCAAAACATATATTTTGTTCTGGGGTGAAATTAATCTGCCAAAATAGCAATACCCTGAATCTGGTGTCCCAGCTGTGGCAGGCCAGGTTTCATAGTGTCCTCCAAAACATATATTTTGTTCTGAGGTGAAATTAATTTGCCAAAATAGCAATACCCTGAATCTGGTGTCCCAGCTGTTGCAGGCCAGGTTTCATAGTGTCCGCCAAAACATATATTTTTACTGAGGTGAAATTAATCTGCCAAAATAGCAATACTCTGAATCTGGTGTCCCAGCTGCTGCCCGCCAGGTTTCATAGTGTCCGCCAAAACATATATTTTGTTCTGGGGTGTAATTCACTTGCCAAAATAGCAATACCCTGAATCTGGTGTCCAAGCTGTTGCAGGCCAAGATTCATAGTGTCCGCCAAAAGATATATTTTGTTCTGGGGTTAAATTCAATTGCCAAAATAGCAATACCATAAATCAGTGGTTTCAGCTGTGGCTGGGGCTGGCAATGTATAATATTGTCCGCCAAAACATATATTTTGTTCTGGGGTGAAATTCAATTGCCAAAATAGCAATACCCTGAATCTGGTGTCCCAGCTGTTGCAGGCCAAGATTCATAGTGTCTGCAAAAACATATATTTTGTTCTGGGGTGAAATTCAATTGCCAAAATAGCAATACCCTGAATCTGGTGTCCCAGCTGTTACAGGCCAAGATTCATAGTGTCCCCCAAAACATATTTTTGTTCTGGGGTGAAATTCAATTGCCAAAATAGCAATACCATAAATCAGTGGTTTCAGCTGTGGCTGGCAAAGTATAATAGTGTCAGCCAAAACATATATTTTGTTCTGGGGTGAAATTCAATTGAGAAAAATAGCAATACCCTGAATCTGGTGTCCCAGCTGTTGCAGGCCAAGATTCATAGTGTCCGCCAAAAGATATATTTTGTTCTGGGGTTAAATTCAATTGTCAAAATAGCAATACCATAAATCAGTGGTTTCAGCTGTGTCGGGCCAAGTTTTATAGTGTCCTGCAAAGGATATATTTTGTTCTGGGGTGAAATTCAATTGCCAAAATAGCAATACCATAAATCAGTGGTTTCAGCTCCGGCTGACAAACTATAATAGTGTCCGCAAAAACTTAAATTTTGTTCTGGGGTGCAATTAATCTGCCAAAATAGCAATACCCTGAATCTGGTATCCCAGCTGTTGCAGGCCAGGTTTCATAGTGTCCACCAAAACATATATTGTGTTCTGGGGTGAAAATAATTTGCCAAAATAGCAATACCCTTAATCTGGTGTCCCAGCTGTTGCAGGCCAAGTTTCATCGTGTCCGCCAAAACATATATTTTGTTCTGGCGTGTAATTCACTTGCCAAAATAGCAATACCCTGAATCTAGAGTCCCAGCTGTTGCAGTCCAGGTTTCATAGTGTCCGCCAAAACATATATTTTGTTCTGGGGTGTAATTCACTTGCCAAAATAGCAATACCCTGAATCTGGTGACCCAGCTGTTGCAGGCCAGGTTTCAAAGTGTCCGCCAAAACATATTTTTTGTTCTGTGGTGTAATTCACTTGCCAAAATAGCACTACCCTGAATCTGGTGTCCCATCTGTTGCAGGCCAGGTTTCATAGTGTTCGCCAAAACATATATTTTGTTCTGGGGTGAAAATAATTTGCCAAAATAGCAATACCTGAATCTGGTGTCCCAGCTGTTGCAGGCCAGGTTTCATAGTGTCCGCCAAAATATATATTTTGTTCTGGGGTGAAATTAATTTGCCAAAATAGCAATACCCTGAATCTGGTATCCCAGCTATTGCAGGCCAGGTTTCATAGTGTCCGCCAAAACATATATTTTGTTCTGGGGTGAAATTAATCTGCCAAAATAGCAATACCCTGAATCTGGTGTCCCAGCTGTTGCAGGCCAGGTTTCATAGTGTCCGCCAAAACATATATTTTGTTTTGGGGTGTAATTCAATTGATAAAAATAGCAATACCATAAGTCAGTGGTTTCAGCTGTGGCTGGCAAAGTATAATACTGTCCGCCAAAACATATATTTTGTTCTGCGGTGAAATTCAATTGCCAAGATAGCAATACCCTGAATCTGGTGTCCCAGCTGTTGCAGGCCAGGTTTCATAGTGTCCGCCAAAACATATATTTTGTTCTGGGGTGAAATTAATCTGCCAAAATAGCAATACCCTGAATCTGGTGTCCCAGCTGTGGCAGGCCAGGTTTCATAGTGTCCTCCAAAACATATATTTTGTTCTGAGGTGAAATTAATTTGCCAAAATAGCAATACCCTGAATCTGGTGTCCCAGCTGTTGCAGGCCAGGTTTCATAGTGTCCGCCAAAACATATATTTTTACTGAGGTGAAATTAATCTGCCAAAATAGCAATACTCTGAATCTGGTGTCCCAGCTGCTGCCCGCCAGGGTTCATAGTGTCCGCCAAAACATATATTTTGTTCTGGGGTGTAATTCACTTGCCAAAATAGCAATACCCTGAATCTGGTGTCCAAGCTGTTGCAGGCCAATATTCATAGTGTCCGCCAAAAGATATATTTTGTTCTGGGGTTAAATTCAATTGCCAAAATAGCAATACCATAAATCAGTGGTTTCAGCTGTGGCTGGGGCTGGCAATGTATAATATTGTCCGCCAAAACATATATTTTGTTCTGGGGTGAAATTCAATTGCCAAAATAGCAATACCCTGAATCTGGTGTCCCAGCTGTTGCAGGCCAAGATTCATAGTGTCTGCAAAAACATATATTTTGTTCTGGGGTGAAATTCAATTGCCAAAATAGCAATACCCTGAATCTGGTGTCCCAGCTGTTACAGGCCAAGATTCATAGTGTCCCCCAAAACATATTTTTTGTTCTGGGGTGAAATTCAATTGCAAAAATAGCAATACCATAAATCAGTGGTTTCAGCTGTGGCTGGCAAAGTATAATAGTGTCAGCCAAAACATATATTTTGTTCTGGGGTGAAATTCAATTGAGAAAAATAGCAATACCCTGAATCTGGTGTCCCAGCTGTTGCAGGCCAAGATTCATAGTGTCCGCCAAAAGATATATTTTGTTCTGGGGTTAAATTCAATTGTCAAAATAGCAATACCATAAATCAGTGGTTTCAGCTGTGTCGGGCCAAGTTTTATAGTGTCCTGCAAAGGATATATTTTGTTCTGGGGTGAAATTCAATTGCCAAAATAGCAATACCATAAATCAGTGGTTTCAGCTCCGGCTGACAAACTATAATAGCCTTAATCTGGTGTCCCAGCTGTTGCAGGCCAGGTTTCATAGTGTCCGCCAAAACATATATTTTGTTCTGGGGTGAAATTCAATTGCCAAAATAGCAATACCATAAATCAGTGGTTTCAGCTGTGGCTGGCAAAGTATAACCGTGTCCGCCAAAACATATATTTTGATCTGGGGTAATATTCAATTGCCAAATTAGCAATACCCTGAATCTGGTGTCCCAGCTGTTGCAGGCCAAGATTCATAGTGTCCGTAAAAACTTATATTTTGTTCTGGGGTGAAATTCAATTGCCAAAATAGCAATACCCTGAATCTGGTGTCCCAGCTATTGCAGGCCAGGTTTCATAGTGCCCGCCAAAACAAATATTTTGTTCTGGGGTGAAATTCATCTGCCAAAATAGCAATACCCTGAATCTGGTGTCTCAGCTATTGCAGGCCAAGTTTCATAGTGTCCGCCAAAACATATATTTTGTTCAGGGGTGAAATTAATTTGCCAAAATAGCAATACCCTGAATCTGGTGTCCCAGCTGTTGAAGGCCAGGTTTCATAGTGTCCTCCAAAACATATATTTTGTTCTGAGGTGAAATTAATTTGCCAAAATAGCAATACCCTGAATCTGGTGTCCCAGCTGTTGCAAGCCAGGTTTCATAATGTCCGCCAAAACATATATTTTGTTCTGGGGTGTAATTCACTTGCCAAAATAGCAATACCCTGAATCTGGTGTCCCAGCTGTTGCAGGCCAGGTTTCATAGTGTCCGCCAAAACATATATTTTTTACTGAGGTGAAATTAATCTGCCAAAATAGCAATACTCTGAATCTGGTGTCCCAGCTGCTGCCCGCCAGGTTTCATAGTGTCCGCCAAAACATATATTTTGTTCTGGGGTGTAATTCACTTGCCAAAATAGCAATACTCTGAATCTGGTGTCCAAGCTGTTGCAGGCCAAGATTCATAGTGCACGCCAAAAGATATATTTTGTTCTGGGGTTAAATTCAATTGCCAAAATAGCAATACCATAAATCAGTGGTTTCAGCTGTGGCTGGGGCTGGCAATGTATAATATTGTCCGCCAAAACATATATTTTGTTCTGGGGTGAAATTCAATTGCCAAAATAGCAATACCCTGAATCTGGTGTCCCAGCTGTTGCAGGCCAAGATTCATAGTGTCTGCAAAAACATATATTTTGTTCTGGGGTGAAATTCAATTGCCAAAATAGCAATACCCTTAATCTGGTGTCCCAGCTGTTACAGGCCAAGATTCATAGTGTCCGCCAAAACATATATTTTGTTCTGGGGTGAAATTAATCTGCCAAAATAGCAATACCCTGAATCTGGTGTCCCAGCTGTTGAAGGCCAGGTTTCATAATGTCCGCCAAAACATATATTTTGTTCTGGGGTGTAATTCACTTGCCAAAATAGCAATACCCTGAATCTGGTGTCCCAGCTGTTGCAGGCCAGGTTTCATAGTGTCCGCCAAAACATATATTTTTTACTGAGGTGAAATTAATCTGCCAAAATAGCAATACTCTGAATCTGGTGTCCCAGCTGCTGCCCGCCAGGTTTCATAGTGTCCGCCAAAACATATATTTTGTTCTGGGGTGTAATTCACTTGCCAAAATAGCAATACTCTGAATCTGGTGTCCAAGCTGTTGCAGGCCAAGATTCATAGTGTCCGCCAAAAGATATATTTTGTTCTGGGGTTAAATTCAATTGCCAAAATAGCAATACCATAAATCAGTGGTTTCAGCTGTGGCTGGGGCTGGCAATGTATAATATTGTCCGCCAAAACATATATTTTGTTCTGGGGTGAAATTCAATTGCCAAAATAGCAATACCCTGAATCTGGTGTCCCAGCTGTTGCAGGCCAAGATTCATAGTGTCTGCAAAAACATATATTTTGTTCTGGGGTGAAATTCAATTGCCAAAATAGCAATACCCTGAATCTGGTGTCCCAGCTGTTACAGGCCAAGATTCATAGTGTCCCCCAAAACATATTTTTTGTTCTGGGGTGAAATTCAATTGCCAAAATAGCAATACCATAAATCAGTGGTTTCAGCTGTGGCTGGCAAAGTATAATAGTGTCAGCCAAAACATATATTTTGTTCTGGGGTGAAATTCAATTGAGAAAAATAGCAATACCCTGAATCTGGTGTCCCAGCTGTTGCAGGCCAAGATTCATAGTGTCCGCCAAAAGATATATTTTGTTCTGGGGTTAAATTCAATTGTCAAAATAGCAATACCATAAATCAGTGGTTTCAGCTGTGTCGGGCCAAGTTTTATAGTGTCCTGCAAAGGATATATTTTGTTCTGGGGTGAAATTCAATTGCCAAAATAGCAATACCATAAATCAGTGGTTTCAGCTCCGGCTGACAAACTATAATAGTGTCCGCAAAAACTTAAATTTTGTTCTGGGGTGCAATTAATCTGCCAAAATAGCAATACCCTGAATCTGGTATCCCAGCTGTTGCAGGCCAGGTTTCATAGTGTCCACCAAAACATATATTGTGTTCTGGGGTGAAAATAATTTGCCAAAATAGCAATACCCTTAATCTGGTGTCCCAGCTGTTGCCGGCCAAGTTTCATCGTGTCCGCCAAAACATATATTTTGTTCTGGCGTGTAATTCACTTGCCAAAATAGCAATACCCTGAATCTGGTGTCCCAGCTGTTGCAGGCCAGGTTTCATAGTGTCCGCCAAAACATATATTTTGTTCTGTGGTATAATTCACTTGCCAAAATAGCAATATCCTGAATCTAGAGTCCCAGCTGTTGCAGTCCAGGTTTCATAGTGTCCGCCAAAACATATATTTTGTTCTGGGGTGTAATTCACTTGCCAAAATAGCAATACCCTGAATCTGGTGACCCAGCTGTTGCAGGCCAGGTTTCAAAGTGTCCGCCAAAACATATTTTTTGTTCTGTGGTGTAATTCACTTGCCAAAATAGCACTACCCTGAATCTGGTGTCCCATCTGTTGCAGGCCAGGTTTCATAGTGTTCGCCAAAACATATATTTTGTTCTGGGGTGAAAATAATTTGCCAAAATAGCAATACCTGAATCTGGTGTCCCAGCTGTTGCAGGCCAGGTTTCATAGTGTCCGCCAAAATATATATTTTGTTCTGGGGTGAAATTAATCTGCCAAAATAGCAATACCCTGAATCTGGTGTCCCAGCTGTTGCAGGCCAGGTTTCATAGTGTCCGCCAAAACATATATTTTGTTTTGGGGTGTAATTCAATTGATAAAAAATAGCAATACCATAAATCAGTGGTTTCAGCTGTGGCTGGCAAAGTATAATAGTGTCCGCCAAAACATATATTTTGTTCTGCGGTGAAATTCAATTGCCAAGATAGCAATACCCTGAATCTGGTGTCCCAGCTGTTGCAGGCCAGGTTTCATAGTGTCCGCCAAAACATATATTTTGTTCTGGGGTGAAATTAATCTGCCAAAATAGCAATACCCTGAATCTGGTGTCCCAGCTGTGGCAGGCCAGGTTTCATAGTGTCCACCAAAACATATATTGTGTTCTGGGGTGAAAATAATTTGCCAAAATAGCAATACCCTTAATCTGGTGTCCCAGCTGTTGCCGGCCAAGTTTCATCGTGTCCGCCAAAACATATATTTTGTTCTGGCGTGTAATTCACTTGCCAAAATAGCAATACCCTGAATCTGGTGTCCCAGCTGTTGCAGGCCAGGTTTCATAGTGTCCGCCAAAACATATATTTTGTTCTGTGGTATAATTCACTTGCCAAAATAGCAATATCCTGAATCTAGAGTCCCAGCTGTTGCAGTCCAGGTTTCATAGTGTCCGCCAAAACATATATTTTGTTCTGGGGTGTAATTCACTTGCCAAAATAGCAATACCCTGAATCTGGTGACCCAGCTGTTGCAGGCCAGGTTTCAAAGTGTCCGCCAAAACATATTTTTTGTTCTGTGGTGTAATTCACTTGCCAAAATAGCACTACCCTGAATCTGGTGTCCCATCTGTTGCAGGCCAGGTTTCATAGTGTTCGCCAAAACATATATTTTGTTCTGGGGTGAAAATAATTTGCCAAAATAGCAATACCCTGAATCTGGTGTCCCAGCTGTTGCAGGCCAGGTTTCATAGTGTCCGCCAAAATATATATTTTGTTCTGGGGTGAAATTAATCTGCCAAAATAGCAATACCCTGAATCTGGTGTCCCAGCTGTTGCAGGCCAGGTTTCATAGTGTCCGCCAAAACATATATTTTGTTTTGGGGTGTAATTCAATTGATAAAAATAGCAATACCATAAATCAGTGGTTTCAGCTGTGGCTGGCAAAGTATAATAGTGTCCGCCAAAACATATATTTTGTTCTGCGGTGAAATTCAATTGCCAAGATAGCAATACCCTGAATCTGGTGTCCCAGCTGTTGCAGGCCAGGTTTCATAGTGTCCGCCAAAACATATATTTTGTTCTGGGGTGAAATTAATCTGCCAAAATAGCAATACCCTGAATCTGGTGTCCCAGCTGTGGCAGGCCAGGTTTCATAGTGTCCTCCAAAACATATATTTTTGTTCTGAGGTGAAATTCAATTTGCCAAAATAGCAATACCCTGAATCTGGTGTCCCAGCTGTTGCAGGCCAGGTTTCATAGTGTCCGCCAAAACATATATTTTGTTACTGAGGTGAAATTCAATCTGCCAAAATAGCAATACTCTGAATCTGGTGTCCCAGCTGCTGCCCGCCAGGTTTCATAGTGTCCGCCAAAACATATATTTTGTTCTGGGGTGAAATTAATCTGCCAAAATAGCAATACCCTGAATCTGGTGTCCCAGCTGTTGAAGGCCAGGTTTCATAATGTCCGCCAAAACATATATTTTGTTCTGGGGTGTAATTCACTTGCCAAAATAGCAATACCCTGAATCTGGTGTCCCAGCTGTTGCAGGCCATTTTTCATAGTGTCCGCCAAAACATATATTTTTTACTGAGGTGAAATTAATCTGCCAAAATAGCAATACTCTGAATCTGGTGTCCCAGCTGCTGCCCGCCAGGTTTCATAGTGTCCGCCAAAACATATATTTTGTTCTGGGGTGTAATTCACTTGCCAAAATAGCAATACCCTGAATCTGGTGTCCAAGCTGTTGCAGGCCAAGATTCATAGTGTCCGCCAAAAGATATATTTTGTTCTGGGGTTAAATTCAATTGCCAAAATAGCAATACCATAAATCAGTGGTTTCAGCTGTGGCTGGGGCTGGCAATGTATAATATTGTCCGCCAAAACATATATTTTGTTCTGGGGTGAAATTCAATTGCCAAAATAGCAATACCCTGAATCTGGTGTCCAAGCTGTTGCAGTCCAAGATTCATAGTGTCTGCAAAAACATATATTTTGTTCTGGGGTGAAATTCAATTGCCAAAATAGCAATACCCTGAATCTGGTGTCCCAGCTGTTACAGGCCAAGATTCATAGTGTCCCCAAAACATATTTTTTGTTCTGGGGTGAAATTCAATTGCCAAAATAGCAATACCATAAATCAGTGGTTTCAGCTGTGGCTGGCAAAGTATAATAGTGTCAGCCAAAACATATATTTTGTTCTGGGGTGAAATTCAATTGAGAAAATAGCAATACCCTGAATCTGGTGTCCCAGCTGTTGCAGGCCAAGATTCATAGTGTCCGCCAAAAGATATATTTTGTTCTGGGGTTAAATTCAATTGTCAAAATAGCAATACCATAAATCAGTGGTTTCAGCTGTGTCGGGCCAAGTTTTATAGTGTCCTGCAAAGGATATATTTTGTTCTGGGGTGAAATTCAATTGCCAAAATAGCAATACCATAAATCAGTGGTTTCAGCTCCGGCTGACAAACTATAATAGTGTCCGCAAAAACTTAAATTTTGTTCTGGGGTGCAATTAATCTGCCAAAATAGCAATACCCTGAATCTGGTATCCCAGCTGTTGCAGGCCAGGTTTCATAGTGTCCACCAAAACATATATTGTGTTCTGGGGTGAAAATAATTTGCCAAAATAGCAATACCCTTAATCTGGTGTCCCAGCTGTTGCAGGCCAGGTTTCATAGTGTCCGCCAAAACATATATTTTGTTCTGGGGTGAAATTCAATTGCCAAAATAGCAATACCATAAATCAGTGGTTTCAGCTGTGGCTGGCAAAGTATAACCGTGTCCGCCAAAACATATATTTTGTTCTGGGGTAATATTCAATTGCCAAATTAGCAATACCCTGAATCTGGTGTCCCAGCTGTTGCAGGCCAAGATTCATAGTGTCCGCAAAAACATATATTTTGTTCTGGGGTGAAATTCAATTGCCAAAATAGCAATACCCTGAATCTGGTGTCCCAGCTATTGCAGGCCAGGTTTCATAGTGCCCGCCAAAACAAATATTTTGTTCTGTGGTGAAATTCATCTGCCAAAATAGCAATACCCTGAATCTGGTGTCTCAGCTATTGCAGGCCAAGTTTCATAGTGTCCGCCAAAACATATATTTTGTTCAGGGGTGAAAATAATTTGCCAAAATAGCAATACCCGAATCTGGTGTCCCAGCTGTTGCAGGCCAGGTTTTATAGTGTCCGCCAAAACATATATTTTGTTGTGGGGTGAAATTAATTTGCCAAAATAGCAATACCCTGAATCTGGTGTCCCAGCTATTGCAGGCCAGGTTTCAAAGTGTCCGCCAAAACATATATTTTGTTCTGGGGTGAAATTAATCTGCCAAAATAGCAATACCCTGAATCTGGTGTCCCAGCTGTTGCAGGCCAGGTTTCATAATGTCCGCCAAAACATATATTTTGTTCTGGGGTGTAATTCACTTGCCAAAATAGCAATACCCTGAATCTGGTGTCCCAGCTGTGGCAGGCCAGGTTTCATAGTGTCCTCCAAAACATATATTTTGTTCTGAGGTGAAATTAATTTGCCAAAATAGCAATACCCTGAATCTGGTGTCCCAGCTGTTGCAGGCCAGGTTTCATAGTGTCCGCCAAAACATATATTTTTTACTGAGGTGAAATTAATCTGCCAAAATAGCAATACTCTGAATCTGGTGTCCCAGCTGTTGCAGGCCAAGATTCATAGTGTCCGCAAAAACATATATTTTGTTCTGGGGTGAAATTCAATTGCCAAAATAGCAATACCCTGAATCTGGTGTCCCAGCTGTTGCAGGCCAAGATTCATAGTGTCCGCAAAACATATATTTTGTTCTGGGGTGAAATTCAATTGCCAAAATAGCAATACCCTGAATCTGGTGTCCCAGCTATTGCAGGCCAGGTTTCATAGTGCCCGCCAAAACAAATATTTTGTTCTGTGGTGAAATTCATCTGCCAAAATAGCAATACCCTGAATCTGGTGTCTCAGCTATTGCAGGCCAAGTTTCATAGTGTCCGCCAAAACATATATTTTGTTCAGGGGTGAAAATAATTTGCCAAAATAGCAATACCCGAATCTGGTGTCCCAGCTGTTGCAGGCCAGGTTTTATAGTGTCCGCCAAAACATATATTTTGTTGTGGGGTGAAATTAATTTGCCAAAATAGCAATACCCTGAATCTGGTGTCCCAGCTATTGCAGGCCAGGTTTCAAAGTGTCCGCCAAAACATATATTTTGTTCTGGGGTGAAATTAATCTGCCAAAATAGCAATACCCTGAATCTGGTGTCCCAGCTGTTGCAGGCCAGGTTTCATAATGTCCGCCAAAACATATATTTTGTTCTGGGGTGTAATTCACTTGCCAAAATAGCAATACCCTGAATCTGGTGTCCCAGCTGTGGCAGGCCAGGTTTCATAGTGTCCTCCAAAACATATATTTTGTTCTGAGGTGAAATTAATTTGCCAAAATAGCAATACCCTGAATCTGGTGTCCCAGCTGTTGCAGGCCAGGTTTCATAGTGTCCGCCAAAACATATATTTTTACTGAGGTGAAATTAATCTGCCAAAATAGCAATACTCTGAATCTGGTGTCCCAGCTGTTGCAGGCCAAGATTCATAGTGTCCGCAAAAACATATATTTTGTTCTGGGGTGAAATTCAATTGCCAAAATAGCAATACCCTGAATCTGGTGTCCCAGCTGTTGCAGGCCAAGATTCATAGTGTCCGCAAAAACATATATTTTGTTCTGGGGTGAAATTCAATTGCCAAAATAGCAATACCCTGAATCTGGTGTCCCAGCTATTGCAGGCCAGGTTTCATAGTGCCCGCCAAAACAAATATTTTGTTCTGTGGTGAAATTCATCTGCCAAAATAGCAATACCCTGAATCTGGTGTCTCAGCTATTGCAGGCCAAGTTTCATAGTGTCCGCCAAAACATATATTTTGTTCAGGGGTGAAAATAATTTGCCAAAATAGCAATACCCGAATCTGGTGTCCCAGCTGTTGCAGGCCAGGTTTTATAGTGTCCGCCAAAACATATATTTTGTTGTGGGGTGAAATTAATTTGCCAAAATAGCAATACCCTGAATCTGGTGTCCCAGCTATTGCAGGCCAGGTTTCAAAGTGTCCGCCAAAACATATATTTTGTTCTGGGGTGAAATTAATCTGCCAAAATAGCAATACCCTGAATCTGGTGTCCCAGCTGTTGCAGGCCAGGTTTCATAATGTCCGCCAAAACATATATTTTGTTCTGGGGTGTAATTCACTTGCCAAAATAGCAATACCCTGAATCTGGTGTCCCAGCTGTGGCAGGCCAGGTTTCATAGTGTCCTCCAAAACATATATTTTGTTCTGAGGTGAAATTAATTTGCCAAAATAGCAATACCCTGAATCTGGTGTCCCAGCTGTTGCAGGCCAGGTTTCATAGTGTCCGCCAAAACATATATTTTTTACTGAGGTGAAATTAATCTGCCAAAATAGCAATACTCTGAATCTGGTGTCCCAGCTGCTGCCCGCCAGGTTTCATAGTGTCCGCCAAAACATATATTTTGTTCTGGGGTGTAATTCACTTGCCAAAATAGCAATACCCTGAATCTGGTGTCCAAGCTGTTGCAGGCCAAGATTCATAGTGTCCGCCAAAAGATATATTTTGTTCTGGGGTTAAATTCAATTGCCAAAATAGCAATACCATAAATCAGTGGTTTCAGCTGTGGCTGGGGCTGGCAATGTATAATATTGTCCGCCAAAACATATATTTTGTTCTGGGGTGAAATTCAATTGCCAAAATAGCAATACCCTGAATCTGGTGTCCCAGCTGTTGCAGGCCAAGATTCATAGTGTTTGCAAAAACATATATTTTGTTCTGGGGTGAAATTCAATTGCCAAAATAGCAATACCCTTAATCTGGTGTCCCAGCTGTTACAGGCCAAGATTCATAGTGTCCGCCAAAACATATATTTTGTTCTGGGGTGAAATTAATCTGCCAAAATAGCAATACCCTGAATCTGGTGTCCCAGCTGTTGAAGGCCAGGTTTCATAATGTCCGCCAAAACATATATTTTGTTCTGGGGTGTAATTCACTTGCCAAAATAGCAATACCCTGAATCTGGTGTCCCAGCTGTTGCAGGCCATTTTTCATAGTGTCCGCCAAAACATATATTTTTTACTGAGGTGAAATTAATCTGCCAAAATAGCAATACTCTGAATCTGGTGTCCCAGCTGCTTCCCGCCAGGTTTCATAGTGTCCGCCAAAACATATATTTTGTTCTGGGGTGTAATTCACTTGCCAAAATAGCAATACTCTGAATCTGGTGTCCAAGCTGTTGCAGGCCAAGATTCATAGTGTCCGCCAAAAGATATATTTTGTTCTGGGGTTAAATTCAATTGCCAAAATAGCAATACCATAAATCAGTGGTTTCAGCTGTGGCTGGGGCTGGCAATGTATAATATTGTCCGCCAAAACATATATTTTGTTCTGGGGTGAAATTCAATTGCCAAAATAGCAATACCCTGAATCTGGTGTCCCAGCTGTTGCAGGCCAAGATTCATAGTGTCTGCAAAAACATATATTTTGTTCTGGGGTGAAATTCAATTGCCAATATAGCAATACCCTGAATCTGGTGTTCCAGCTGTTACAGGCCAAGATTCATAGTGTCCCCCAAAACATATTTTTGTTCTGGGGTGAAATTCAATTGCCAAAATAGCAATACCATAAATCAGTGGTTTCAGCTGTGGCTGGCAAAGTATAATAGTGTCAGCCAAAACATATATTTTGTTCTGGGGTGAAATTCAATTGAGAAAAATAGCAATACCCTGAATCTGGTGTCCCAGCTGTTGCAGGCCAAGATTCATAGTGTCCGCCAAAAGATATATTTTGTTCTGGGGTTAAATTCAATTGTCAAAATAGCAATACCATAAATCAGTGGTTTCAGCTGTGTCTGGCCAAGTTTTACAGTGTCCTGCAAAGGATATATTTTGTTCTGGGGTGAAATTCAATTGCCAAAATAGCAATACCATAAATCAGTGGTTTCAGCTCTGGCTGACAAACTATAATAGTGTCCGCAAAACTTAAATTTTGTTCTGGGGTGCAATTAATCTGCCAAAATAGCAATACCCTGAATCTGGTATCCCAGCTGTTGCAGGCCAGGTTTCATAGTGTCCACCAAAACATATATTGTGTTCTGGGGTGAAAATAATTTGCCAAAATAGCAATACCCTTAATCTGGTGTCCCAGCTGTTGCAGGCCAGGTTTCATAGTGTCCGCCAAAACATATATTTTGTTCTGGGGTGAAATTCAATTGCCAAAATAGCAATACCATAAATCAGTGGTTTCAGCTGTGGCTGGCAAAGTATAACCGTGTCCGCCAAAACATATATTTTGTTCTGGGGTAATATTCAATTGCCAAATTAGCAATACCCTGAATCTGGTGTCCCAGCTGTTGCAGGCCAAGATTCATAGTGTCCGCAAAAACATATATTTTGTTCTGGGGTGAAATTCAATTGCCAAAATAGCAATACCCTGAATCTGGTGTCCCAGCTATTGCAGGCCAGGTTTCATAGTGCCCGCCAAAACAAATATTTTGTTCTGTGGTGAAATTCATCTGCCAAAATAGCAATACCCTGAATCTGGTGTCTCAGCTATTGCAGGCCAAGTTTCATAGTGTCCGCCAAAACATATATTTTGTTCAGGGGTGAAAATAATTTGCCAAAATAGCAATACCCGAATCTGGTGTCCCAGCTGTTGCAGGCCAGGTTTTATAGTGTCCGCCAAAACATATATTTTGTTGTGGGGTGAAATTAATTTGCCAAAATAGCAATACCCTGAATCTGGTGTTTCAGCTGTTGCAGGCCAGGTTTCATAGTGTCCTCCAAAACATATATTTTGTTCTGAGGTGAAATTAATCTGCCAAAATAGCAATACCCTGAATCTGGTGTCCCAGCTGTTGCAGGCCAGGTTTCATAGTGTCCGCCAAAACATATATTTTGTTACTGAGGTGAAATTAATCTGCCAAAATAGCAATACTCTGAATCTGGTGTCCCAGCTGTTGCAGGCCAAGATTCATAGTGTCCGCAAAAACATATATTTTGTTCTGGGGTGAAATTCAATTGCCAAAATAGCAATACCCTGAATCTGGTGTCCCAGCTGTTGCAGGCCAAGATTCATAGTGTCCGCCAAAACATATATTTTGTTCTGGGGTGAAATTCAATTGCCAAAATAGCAATACCCTGAATCTGGTGTCCCAGCTATTGCAGGCCAGGTTTCATAGTGCCCGCCAAAACAAATATTTTGTTCTGTGGTGAAATTCATTTGCCAAAATAGCAATACCCTGAATCTGGTGTCTCAGCTGTTGCAGGCCAAGTTTCATAGTGTCCGCCAAAACATATATTTTGTTCTGGGGTGAAATTAATTTGCCAAAATAGCAATACCCTGAATCTGGTGTCCCAGCTGTTGCAGGCCAGGTTTTATAGTGTCCGCCAAAACATATATTTTGTTGTGGGGTGAAATTAATTTGCCAAAATAGCAATACCCTGAATCTGGTGTCCCAGCTATTGCAGGCCAGGTTTCAAAGTGTCCGCCAAAACATATATTTTGTTCTGGGGTGAAATTAATCTGCCAAAATAGCAATACCTCTGAATCTGGTGTCCCAGCTGTTGCAGGCCAGGTTTCATAGTGTCCGCCAAAACATATATTTTGTTCTGGGGTGTAATTCACTTGCCAAAATAGCAATACCCTGAATCTGGTGTCCCAGCTGTGGCAGGCCAGGTTTCATAGTGTCCTCCAAAACATATATTTTGTTCTGAGGTGAAATTAATTTGCCAAAATAGCAATACCCTGAATCTGGTGTCCCAGCTGTTGCAGGCCAGGTTTCATAGTGTCCGCCAAAACATATATTTTTACTGAGGTGAAATTAATCTGCCAAAATAGCAATACTCTGAATCTGGTGTCCCAGCTGCTGCCCGCCAGGTTTCATAGTGTCCGCCAAAACATATATTTTGTTCTGGGGTGTAATTCACTTGCCAAAATAGCAATACCCTGAATCTGGTGTCCAAGCTGTTGCAGGCCAAGATTCATAGTGTCCGCCAAAAGATATATTTTGTTCTGGGGTTAAATTCAATTGCCAAAATAGCAATACCATAAATCAGTGGTTTCAGCTGTGGCTGGGGCTGGCAATGTATAATATTGTCCGCCAAAACATATATTTTGTTCTGGGGTGAAATTCAATTGCCAAAATAGCAATACCCTGAATCTGGTGTCCCAGCTGTTGCAGGCCAAGCTATAAACAAACCCGTTCTATGCATAGGTGACAGGGAGGTAAACTTCAAAAAATCATCTGTTACATTGGTGGGTGATATTTTGCCAGTTTTGTCGTATACAAACCCAAGCTCTGCATAGGTGACAGGGACATACCTTTGTAAAAATCGTCTGTTACATTATTGGGAGACGTTTTGCCAGTTTTACCATATACAAACCTCTGCTCTGCATAGGTGACAGGGATGTAACTTTCTAAAAATCATGGAACACCCACACCGCCCTAGCCGCCGTGACATGATCAAGCCCCCCCGACCCATCTCATCCCCTTACTCCAACCAACCCCAAAAAAGAGGGAGGGTGGGTGGGAGCTTCCCTCTCACCTAAAATGGCTCCCTCCTTCATCTTCCCAGCAGTATTTAACCCCCCTTAACTCCTCCCCCCTAATCTTAAATTGACCTATCCTAACCCATTCTACCATTTAGCCCCCTCCCCCCTTCCTCTAGCTTCACACTCCAAACCCACGAACTCCTGTGCTCCTTTACCAAACCCCCCGTCATGGGGGCCTCCCCTAAAGGGCTTCGCCCCCCCAGTCCGGCCATTGCTTGACGGGGGTATTGGTTAAGCATAGCTCGCCCATTTCTTAACTTTATTGCACTTCCTTGTGTCCCCCACAAACCTCCATTACATCTCCCCCTACCACCCCCGAACCCACATAAGACTCAGACTACCGATTGGAAACGTAATGGCCACAGCAGCCGTTTATTAAGCATAAATACATAAATAACCACAACAATAACCATAATAATAATAAATAACCTAATAACTTAACCCAATGGGGGGGAAGGTCCTTGAAGCCCCAAAACCTCGAGCTGCCGAACCAGGGTGAGACATTCTTGCCTCCAGCCGTTACCCTAAGCTCAAAAGCACCATTGAATGACCCCCCTCAATTCACCACAACCGCTCAGTCCACCTGGGAGTCCAGCCCCAACCGTGGGGCCCCCCCAATGTCCTCAAATTCCACCATAACCAACTCCAAGGACCCCCCCCCCACCGCCACCGACGCCCGGATTTGACCCTCTCAACTACAGGCATTCCTTCACAACCTCAGGGCAACCTCAATACCTTCCTGTAACGCCAGGTTCCACAAATCCACCCCACGGCGTTCAAGTGCACCCCATCCGATCTCCAAAAGGCCCCCACTCCACTCTCCAACTCCCGATGCCTGACCACCACTGGCCCTTTCCGTGCCATAAAGTGCCCTATCGCCCTTTTTACCTTCACCCGAGCCGTATTGACCACCTCCACCGAACGAGCTTCCCTCCAAACCCTCCTCGGGACTATATCTGATCACACGATCACCATACCGGGGAACAATGACCATAGCCGCAAAAAATCACACTTGACCTCCTTTATTAACTCACGAATAGGCCTCACTGCTAAATCATTACCTCCCGCATGGACCACTAACACAACAGGCGCCCTGTCCATCCGTACAAATCGATGCACCTCTGGCAACACCCCCTTCCAATCCATGCCCCTATGCCCAATCCCCCTTACCACCGTGGACTCTTTGCCAAATCCCAACTGCCGACCGTCCGGCCGAACCGCTGCCCGGACGGCCCCCCAGCAGACGTAGGAATGCCCCAGGATCCACACCAGAGCAGGTGCCACATCTGCAACGAGAGAAGTACACGAACAATACCGCAGCTTTTGCATACCTAACTCACAATCCCCTGACCCACAATCTTCTCCTCCCCACGAGAACACCTACAAGCGATCTAATCGGACATAAGACCGAAACCGCACCGATTCCCAACGCCCAATCCACTTGATAACCTCTTCCCCGAGGCCCAATCTTGCCGCGTCCGTTGCCGCCCCAATCCTGAAGGAGTTGCTGGAGTAGCCCTCCCGTTCCAACCCCACCCGGTCCAAACACTTATGACATACCGATGAAAACTGAAACTGGGATAAGAAGGTGCCATCAGCGTGCCCCAACAAAGGGGCCACCGCCCCAACAGTCCCTGCTCCGTAGTCTTGCAAACATTGAACAGGGCACATATTACAACCCCCAATCCTGAAAAGCACCACTCTCCGACCCCAGCCCACCACATCCGTTTTTGACCGACAGATCACAAACTCCACCCTATCCGCAAACACATCAACTTCTTCCCTCAAAAGCCCCCCCATCCTGCTAACCGATGGACAAACAAGTTCACCCAACCACATTGCACCAAAAAACACTAAAGAGAATGCCAAACGAAACAACTGGACTTCCCACTCTGAACTACAAACCCCCGGCAATTGAATCCCCAACTGAAGCAATAACGCAAACGGCACCGGCCTCCTACCGTCCACCCCCTTCCCCATTCTACGCCACCCTTTTAGAGCCTGAACCACCAAAAATGACTTCGTAACATCCACCATACGCCGTAACCTGAGACCAAACGCTATTCCTGCCATATAACTGTTAATCTTACTTACCGACCAACCCTCCTCTTTACAATGGCCCAAAAACATTAACAATGAAAACTCCAACTCCTCATTCCCCCCTCCCAAACCGGTACACCAATCCTCCCAAGCATGCCAGGCCCTCTGATACATTGCCCACGTACCCGGCGCCAACGAAGCTTGGATGAGCCCCGATTTATGTTCCTCCAACAGGTCCCACAGGCAAGCCGGACACTCCAAACCAACCGCTTCCGCTTCCGGAGCTAACCGCCGAAACCGCTTCCACTGCGAACGAGAAAGGGCGTCAGCAATACAATTGTCCACACCCGGCACATGCACCGCCACAACCCAAGTATTGAGCGACAAGCACTTCAACACCAAACGCTGCAGTAATCGCACCACTAATGGCGATGATGCAGATAAGCCATTGATTGCTTGAACCACCCCCATATTGTCGCAGTGAAAACGTATCATCTTATCCCTGAAACGACCTCCACATAACAGGACTGACAACACAATGGGGAATAACTCCAATAAGGCCAAATTTTTTTACCCAGCCCCGCTCCACCCACTCAGCCGGCCAACTTCCCGCGCACCATTGACCCCCACAGAAGACCCCAAAACCCGAACCCCCTGCCGTGTCAGTAAACAATTCAAAATCAAATGAATCAACAACTTCACCCATGAACAATGAGCGACCGTTATACTGGTCCAGAAATGAGTTCCACACCAGCAAGTCCTCTCGCAATTCCTTCCCTAACCGAATATAATGATGCAGGGTGACCACCCCTGCGGTCGCCTGCGCCAAGCGTCTACAGAACACCCGGCCCATGGGCATGATCCGACAAGCGAAATTGAGGTTCCCGAGCAGCGACTGAAGCTCCCTCAACTGTAACTTCTTCACCCGTCTAGCCCTGGCCACCAGCCCTTTCAAATCTTCCAGCTTATCCCCCGGCAACCTACACTCCATTCTCACCGAATCTATAACTATCCCTAAGAAGCTCAATTCCGTTACCGGGCCCACCCTCTTTCCGTCAGCCAATGGGATGCCAAACATTTTGAAAAGCGATCTCAACGTTTCTAACAACAACGCACAAACCTGCGAGCCCGGGGGACCGATACACAAAAAATCGTCCAGATAATGAATCAACGATACACAACCTGACGAGTCCACGACTGCCCACTCCAAAAACGTGCTGAACGTTTCGAAGTAGGCACACGACAGTGAACACCCCATGGGTAGACAACGATCTACAAAAAAAAAACCATCCCAAAAACACCCCAACAAATGCTGACACTCAGGATGAACCGGCAGCAACCTAAACGCAGCCTCGATGTCCGTTTTTGCTATGAGAGCCCCCCCTTCCGAAACGCTTAACCCAACCCACCGCCACGTCAAATGACGTATAAACCACTGAATAAACCGCTGGGTCAATACCGTTGTTAACTGAAGAGCCCTTCGGAAACGACAGGTGATGGATAAGACGAAACCTATTTGCCTTTTTTTTCAGGACCACCCCCAACGGTGACACCCGCAAATTAAACATGGGCGGCTCTGAAAACGGACCCGCCATCCGCCCCAGCGATACCTCCTTCCCCAGCTTCTCTCCGACCACTTCCAGATGCTCCCTGGCCGACCGCAAATTCCTCCTGAGCAACACAGCACCCCCGGCACGAACGTAATCTTGAAACCTTCCAAAAAACCAGATCCCAACAACAACGCAGCTTCCCTATCGGGGTACCTATCTAAGTAGGGCTGCATCTTTACCAGCCGCACCGGTGTCACCCCCTTTTCCATTAACATCCCCCCCTCTCTGTTTCCCACTTCTGAAACATCTCGCTGCCCCATGGTTTCCCCCACAACCCGAACATTCGTGTTTAAATTTACATTTAACCCCGAACCTACAGTTTCCTTCATTAAAGGCGAAACACAAACCCTTAGCTGAGGCTGTTGCCTTATTGGGTGTCCCCCCGCCGCTCCCCTCCCCCCGAAAGGGCTGCCCTGATCGAACTGGAGCTGTAACTTTCAACCACAAGGCAATATCCTTGTGATCCCACCGTATTTCCGGACGTACCGCTTTCCGCTGACGGAACTGCTCATCATATCTTAACCAAGCAACTCCCCCGTACACCCGGTAAGCCTCCCCAATTGCGTCAAATAAAAAAAAAGGCCCGAACAGGCTTCCGGCGTCCTCTCCCCAATGACGCTGGCCAATATCGCAAACGCTTGCAACCAATTTGCAAACGTCCGCGGTATCAATCTAAAACAGCGTTTCTCCTCCTCCCCAGTGGGCCCTCAAAACAGACGTAAACTTCCCCTTTTGCCTTATCATCCACCCGCACATTATCCTCCTCCACCTCCGCCCCCGCCTGAGTCTGCACCGACACCCCCAAGCCTGGTAACCCCCCCGCTGCTCCCCTGCCGCTGCACCGGCCGCTAAGCCCTGTACACCCCAGGCCCGGCAAAGGTGTCCCCCCGCTCATCCCCCAACTAGCCACCAGCCCTGCCAATCCCCCCAAAAATTGCCCCAAGCCCGTGCTCCAATCTAACTGAGGGCCACCCCCCCCCCAGCCCCATACCCTGCACTACCTATGCAAGTGGTCCCCAAGCAATCTCACCTGGCTGCCTGGGTGCTGTGTGCCCACCAGCTGCAGGTCCTGAATCCGGATGACCTCTCATCTGCGCATGCGCTGACCGATCCTGTGACCTCGCCGTCGTCCTGCAGTCCCCTGGGCGTGCTGGGACCAGGGACGTCATCTTCTGGCTGGCCGATGGAGCTTTATTCCGGGTCTTCACTTTGCCTCCTGACAAGGCAGGTACCAGATCTGCAGCATGTCTCCCTTGCTGGTCTTGCTTATGAGGTCCTGCGGTGTCCTGCTGTGTCCTGTCCCCGGGCCCTGGACAGGCCAGGGATGCTGGGGTTAACTTCCTCCCCACACGAGCTCCTGGGGGTGGAGCTTCTCTCCCTGCTCATATCCTGGAGCCTGCTGCCACCGGACACCATGCTTGCAGCAGCCCCGCACTGAAACCTAGTCCTCCCACGCCGAGGGGCCACCTCTGTGCCAGGGGTTACAGAGGCGCCCGCCGTGCCAGGACCTGATCCCCCGATGTCCCCGCTTGAAGAAGGAGATGGCCGGGCCTGGCCACCCCTGAGGCTCCGCCTACAGGTAGGATTCCTCCCATGTCGGGGCTTGGATAGAGCTGGAACATGGAGGGTCCCGCGAGGGGCTCCGGATATGGCGCTGAGCCCGAGGGGGGAGGAAGATGGTATAAAGTGCGCCGGCGGCCTGGTCCACGAGTGGGTGAGTTGGGACAGGATCCTCACCCGCCCCCCTCAGCAGCAGCTGTACTTGCTCCTGGGCCCAAGCTGAGCCCCTCACCTCCGCTGCTGCCCGCAATTCACGGATTGCCGCCTCAAATCGGTCCCTTTTTGCCACGGTGTTTCCAGCTTCCCTCTCACCTAAAATGGCTCCCTCCTTCATCTTCCCAGCAGTATTTAACCATCCTTAACTCCTCCCCCCTAATCTTAAATTGACCTATCCTAACCCATTCTACCCTTTAGCCCTCTCCCCCCTTCCTCTAGCTTCACACTCCAAACCCACGAACTCCTGGGCTCCCTAACCAAACCCCCCGTCATGGGGGCCTCCCCAAAAGGGCTTCGCTCCCCCAGTCCGGCCATTGTTTTATTACATTGGTAGGTGACATTTTGCCAGTTTTGGCATATACAAACACCTGCTCTGCATAGGTTACAGGGAGGTAAATTTTAATAGATCATCTGCTACATTGGTGGGTGACATTATGCCAGTTTTGCGGTATACAAACCCCTGCTCTGCATAGGTGACAGGGAGGTAACTGTCTCAAAATCGTCTGCTACATTCTTGGGTGATATTAACTCAGTTTTGTCATATACAAAACCCCTGCTCTGCAGGGTGACAGTGAGGTAAATTTCAAAAATGATCTGTTACATTGGTGGGTGATATTTTGCCAGTTTTGACGTATACAAACCCCTGCTCTGCATAGGTGACAGGGACATAAATTTGTAAAAATCGTCTGTTACATTATTGGGAGACATTTTGCCAGTTTTACCGTATACAAACCCCTGCTCTGCATAGGTGACAGGGAGGTAAATTTCAAAAAAATAATCTGTTGCATTGGTGGGTGACATTTTGCCAGTTTTGAAGTAGGTGACAGGGAGGTAAATTTCTAAAAATCGTTTGTCACATTCTTAGGTGACCTTAACCCAGTTTTGCCATATACAAACCACTATTCTGCATAGGTGACAGGGAGGTAAATTTCAAAAAATCATCTGGTACATTGGTGGGTAACATTTTGCCAGTTTTGGAGTATACAAACCCCTGCTCTGCATAGTGTGGGGAGTCGCTCTGGTAGACAGCGGTGCGGGTGCAGTTTAGAGGCAAAACAAGGAGTCCAGATTGTGCAACAAACAGTGTTTTATTCACAGCCCCTGGATTTTGGATTCACTAAGAGACGGTTTAAAACTAGAGTTCCGCGAATTCCCTCCAGGAAGATTTATGGAAACAAGCTTAGCGCGGAGGGAAGGGGAGGCTATAAAATCAGAGGTAGTGGCTCTTGTTTAGAAGGAGGTGGTAGTACCGGTTCCAAGAGGACAGGAGGGAGAGGGATTCTATTTCTCTCTCTTTCTAGTAAAAAAACCAGACGGATCGTTCAGAACGATTATCAATCTGAAGGGTTTGAATCGGTTTCTCCAGGCAAAAAAGTTCAGAATGGAGACAATAGGCTCTACGATAAACCTTCTGTTTCCAGGATGCTTTATGGCAGTTCTGGACCTAAAAGACGCCTACCTCCATATTCCCATACACAAGGACTATCAGAGATTTCTAAGGTTTGCCATAAAGATGGAGGGGGAATTGACACACTGGCAGTTTCAGGCACTTCCCTTTGGTCTAGCAATGGCCCCGAGAGTCTTCACCAAGGTGGTAGCAGAGATGTCAGCGTATGTCAGGAGGAAAGACATCCTTTTTATTCCCTACCTCGACGATTTCTTGATTGTAGCTGCAACCCAGAGGGCTTGCCAGATGGCGGTTCAGGAGGTGAGGGGAATAATAGAGGAACTTGGTTGGATTCTCAACGAGAAGAAATCAAGGCCTATGCCACTTCAGCGTCAACTGTTTTTGGGACTAATTCTGGACTCTGTCCAGCAGCGATGTTTTTACCAGAAGAAAAGATACTGTCCATCCAGCAAAGGATCAGGAATCTGTTGCATCGGCCACGAGTCACCTTGAGAAAAGGTATGTCAATTCTGGGAAGCCTGACATCATGTATTCCGGCAGTCGGCTGGGCCCAGTTTCACACGAGGCCACTACAGTGGGAGATCCTGGAGACTTGGCAAAGGGAAGTCTTCCGTTGGAAATGAAATTTTCTCTTTCTGCGCAGACGTTATTGAGTCTGGAATGGTGGATGAACAAAGAGAACTTAGTTCAGGGCCTTCCATGGAAAAGGGACAACATCATATGCCTTACCACGGATGCAAGTCCTTGGGGTTGGGGGCTCATATTCAAGAGATGACGTTTCAGGGAAGATGGAGAGCGAACATCCGGTCAGCTTCCTCAAATATGAAAGAGTTACTAGCTGTAGAACAAGCAGTGAAGAGGGCTCTTCATCTTTGCAGGGGCAAGGATCTGCGAATCATGTCCGACAATACGACTGTGGTTTCCTATATAAACAGGCAGGGGGGGACCAGGAGCCAGTGTTTGATGGAAACCCTGAGTTCCATCATAGGGATGGTGGAGGGTCATTGCCGTTCAATTTCAGCAGTACACATAAAGGGGATAGAAAATGTCAAGGCAGATTTCTTGAGCCGTTATCCAGTTTCACAGGCAGAATGGTCTCTGGACAGGGGGATTTTCCATCAGATCACCAGATTATGGGGCTGTCCAGATATAGATCTTTTTGCTACAGTTCAGAACACAAAACTAAGGAGATTTTTTTCCCTGTCCCCAGAGGGATCCCCCTGTGGTCTAGATGCCTTTCTCCACAGATGGGATTTTGCCCTGGCTTACGCTTTTCCACCTTTTCCCCTGATTCCGAGGGTCCTGAGGAAGATCAGAGAGGATCAGGCAAGAGTGATCCTAATTGCCCCCTTCTGGCCAAAACGCCCATGGTTCACATGGTTGAGGCGAATGTCAGTGTCAGATCCCTGGGTCCTTCCCAGCAATCAGGGTCTGTTAGTCCAGGGTCCCATTTGTCATCCTCAGGTGGACAGGTTGCACTTGACGGCATGGAACTTGAACGGCAACTTTTGAGTAAACGGGGGTTTTCTACCAACCTTACTAATACCCTGTTACATAGTAGGAAGAGTATAACCATGTCCATTTATGCTAGAACCTGGGGTAAATTTCTTCCTTTCGCAGGGCTTCAGCTCAATAATCTTCCTGCCTCTCCTTCAATTAAAGTGGTTTTGGAGTTTCTGCAGAAGGGGTTGGAATTGGGTCTTTCTCCCAGTACGTTAAAAGTGCAGGTTTCGGCCTTATCAGCTCTTTTTAATTTTCGGTTGGCATTAGACCCTTGGATTTTACGTTTTTTAGAGCAGTCTCTAGGACAAGGTTGATAGTGCCATGTAAGGTAGCTCCCTGGGACCTAAACATAGTTTTGCAGGCCCTGACGGGCCCTCCATTTGAGCCTATTAGCCAGATAAATGTCAAATTCCTTTCTCTGAAGCTATGTCTGTTAGTGGCCCTTACCTCAGCCCGGAGAGTTTCTGAGATTCAGGCCATTTCCATTAGCCCTCCTTACATGACTATCTTACAGGATAGGGTCATTCTCAAGCCAGATCCAGCTTTTTTGCCAAAGGTAGCGTCTAGGTTTCATAGAACTCAGGAGATTATCCTCCCAACCTTTTTTGAGAATCCTTCTTCAGAGAAGGAGAAGGCTTTCCATTGTTTAGATGTCAGACGATCTCTTATTCAATACCTGGATGAGACTAGAGAATGGAGAAAATCGCCTTCGCTATTTATTCTTTTCAGGGTAAGAATAAAGGTCATCAGGCATCAAAGAAGACACTGGCGAGATGGATCACCTCAGCAATCAGGTTGGCTTACTCATCATCGGGAAAAGATCCTCCTGAAGATCTGCACGCTCACTCAACCAGAGCAGTTTCTACTTCCTGGGCAGAACGATCAGCAGTGTCCATTGAGGATATTTGTAAAGCTGCAGTCTGGTCTTCACCTTCGACTTTTTTCAATCACTATCGTTTACTTCTAAAATCACCAGCTGATTTAGCTTTTGGGTCTTCGGTTCTTTCTGCTGTTATCCCACCCTAAGCCTCCTTGGCTCTCTCTCTCGTGGTGCTGTCGTGGGTGAGGGGTAAAATATAAGTTACTTACGGGTAATGGTATTTTCCTGAACCCACGACAGCACCCCTGGTTTTTCCCTCCCTTCCTTTTCTTCTTTGGTTCTTCATTGAATGTTCACGGGTGTCGCAGTTAAAAAAAAAAAAAAAAAAAAGAGACCTTTTTAGACATAAGGACTATGATATAAGACTAAACTAGATGGCGGAGTTCCTCAAATCGGTGGAGTCCATACTGAGGGCAGAGAGGATTCTCCGCCTTTTTGTGCCGCAGGTTTCCTGTCTTTGGGGGCGGATCCATCCTCTCTCGTGGTGCTGTCGTGGGTTCAGGAAAATACCATTACCCGTAAGTAACTTATATTTTCCTCCTGGACAGAGAACTCCCAGCCCTGTTAGCAGCTCCAGGATAATCACACTCCTCAGACACAGCTGCTGGCTGCGTTTTATATCCAGCCCAAAACATGGACTGGACCATGGGGAGCAGCCACCCACCCTACTCTTTAGCTGCTCCCAGTAAGAGCCGGCCCGGATCGGCTTTGCAGCCATGCTATTTAACAAAGCCAAACAGCACTAGCTGCTGCAGACAAAAACCCGGCTCTCACCTCACCGAGGCCAGCAACCTCGGTGACACGTACCTGCCATCACATATGACACCTTGCACCTTACCACAATAGTTAACATGGACATAAATTTCTAAAAATCATCTGTTAGTTTATTGGGTGACATTAACCCAGTTTTGCTAAAAAAACAAACAACCTTCTCTGCATAGGTGACAGGGAGGTAAATTTCTATAAATCATCTGTTAAATTCGTGGGTAACATTTTGCCAGTTTTGGAATATGCAAACCCCTGCTCTTTACAGTTAACATGAAAATAAATTTCTAAAAATCATCTGTTAGTTTATTGGGTGACATTTTGCCAGTTTTACCGTATACAAACCCCTGCTCTGCATAGGTAACAGGGAGAAAAAATTCCAAAAATCTTCTATTACATTATTAGGTGACATTAACTAAGTTTTGCCATACAAACTACTGCTCTGCAGAGGTGACAGGGAGGTACATTTCCAAAAAATCATCTGTTACATTGGTGGGTGACATTTTGCCAGTTTTGCTGTATACAAACCGCTGCTCTGCACAGGTGACATGGAGGTAAATTTCTAAAAATCGTGTGCTACATTCATGGGTAGCATTAACCCAGTTTTGCCATGTACAAACCCCTGCTCTGCATAGGGGACAGGGAGGAAAATGTAAAAAAAATCATCTGTTACATTGGTGGGTGACATTTTGACAGTTTTGTCGTATCTAAACCCCTGCTCTGAATAGGTGACAGGGACATAAATTTGTAAAAAATAGTCTGTTTCATTATTGGGAGACATTTTGCCAGTTTTGCCGCATACAAACCCCTGCTCTGCATAGGTGACAGTGAGGTAAATTTCAAAAAATCATCTGTTACATTGGTGGGTGACATTTTGCCAGTTTTGCCATATACAAGCCCAAGATCTGCATAGGTGACAGGGAGGTAAATTTCGAAAAATCATCTGTTACATTGGTGGGTGTAACAGGGCCCACACTCCAGACAGTTGCAGTGCACCATTGCACCGCTAATCTCTCTCCACCAGACCCCCCCCCCCCGCTGGTCATCGCAGGGCCCTCACTCTAGACAGTGACATGGCAGTGCACCGCTTCTCTCTCCGGTCTCCACCAAACCCCCAACCACCACCTGGCTGCGTCGCTGGCAGAGGCACTGTGGCTCATGATGGGCTGGCTCTGGATGATGCGAGTGAGTCCGTCACGGCAGTCCGGGTCCCGTCTGAAGGCTGCGCCTGCGTGAGTAACGGCGCGCGCATGTTCCCGCGAGACCTGCCACGGGAGTTCACAGGTCTCGCGAGACTGATGCCGTGCTCCTGCCCGGCACTGAGATATGCAGATGCTCTAACTACTTAGCGCAGCACAGCGCTGCAGTAGGGGCCCGCAGGCGGCCGGGACCCCTGGGGTGCCGGGCCCGGTCGCAACTGCGACCCCTGCGACCCCTATATGTACGCCACTGACTGCTCTGCAGAGGTGACAGGAAGGTAAATTGCAAAAATAATCTGTTACATTGGTGGATGACATTTTGCCAGTTTTGCCATGTACAAACCCCTTCTCTACATAGGTGACAGGGAGGTAAATTTCTAAAAATCATCTGTTACATTAATGGGTGACAATAACTCAGTTTTGCTATATTCAAACCACTGCTCTGCATAGGTGACAGGGAGGTAAATTGTTAAAAATCATCTGTTATATTGGTGGATGACATTTTGCCAGTTTTGCCATATACAAACCCCTGCTCTGCATAGGTGACAGGGAGGAAAATTTCTCAAAATTATCTGTTACATTGGTGGGTGTCATTTTGCCAGTTTTACTGTATACAAACCCCTGCTCTGCATAGGTGACAGGGAAGTTAAATTTCTCAAAATTATCTGTTACATTGGTGGGTGTCATTTTGCCAGTTTTACTGTATACAAACCCCTGCTCTGCATAGGTGACAGGGAGGTACATTTAAAAAAATCATCTGTTACATTGGTGGGTGACATTCTGCCAGTTTTGCCGTATACAAACCACTGCTCTGCGTAGGTGACAGGGAGGAACATTTCAAAAAATCATTTGTTATATTAGTGGGTTACATCTTGCCAGTTTTGCCGTATACAAACCCCTGCTCAGCATATGTGACAGGGAGGTACATTTAAAAAAAATCATCTTTTCCATTGGTGGGTGACATTTTGCCATTTTTGACGTATACAAACCCCTGCTCTGCATAGGTGACATGGAGGTAAATTTCTAAAAATCATCTGTTACATTATTGGATGACATTAACTCAGTTTTGCCATATACAACCCCCTGATCTGCAGAAGTGACAAGGACGTAAATTTCTAAAAATCTGTTACATTGGTGCGTGACATTTTGTCAGTTTTGCCATAGACAAACCCCTGCTCTGCATAGGTGACAGGGAGGTAAATTTCTAAAAATCATCTGTTACATTGGTGGGTGACATTTTACCATTTTTACTGTATACAAACCCCTGCTCTCCATAGAGGTAAATTTCAAAAAATCGTGTGCTACATTCTTGGGTAACATTAACCCAGTTTTGCTATGTACAAACCCCTGCTCTGAATAGGTGACAGGGAGATACATTTGTGAGTCGGGTTTTAATCCATAAAGGGCATAAATCACCTAACATTCCTAAATTGTTTGGAATAACGTTCTTTAAAACATCCAGTGTGTGTGTATACGATCAGATATGATGTTGTATCCATCAGGTAGGGTAAGGGTAACGCCCGCTTCACAGTGACAGACCTAACTGTGACAGACCAAACTCCCCATTTAACGCACCACAAACAACCGCAAATAGTCCATTTGCACAACAGCAAACTCCCCATTTGCACAAGGTTGGATACCAAGCTAGCCATGTCCCATTCCTTGTCCTCACTTCCTCGCGCAATGTACTGTGCCACCCTATTAGGGGACGTGTATCAAATAGATTTTAGGAACCGGGAGATGGAAAAAGAAGCTTGGTCGTTACTCTTACTTCCAATTTTGGGCACCGCGCGTGTGCGCCGTGCAATGTACTATGCAACCCTATATGAGTGGTGTGTTAACTAGTACTATTATTATCAGTTAAACCCCTGTTACGTCCTCTATCAGGGGACATGTATCAAATAGATTTTAGGAACCGGGAGATGGAAAAAGAAGCTTGGTCGTTACTCTTACTTCCAATTTTGGGCACCGCGCGTGTGCGCCGTGCAATGTACTATGCATCCCTATATGAGTGGTGTGTTAACTAGTACTATTATTATCAGTTAAACCCCTGTTACGTCCTCTATCAGGGGACATGTATCGAATAGATTTTAGGAACCGGAAGATGGAAAAAGAAGCTTGGTCGGTCCTCTTACTTCCAATTTGGAGCACTGCGTGTGCGCCGTGCAATGTACTGTGCAACCCTATATGAGTGGTGTGTTACTTAGTACTATTGTTATCAGTTTAATCCCTGTTACGTCCCCTTTTAGGGGACATGTATCGAATAGATTTTAGGAACTGGGAGATGGAAAAAGAAGCTTGGTCGGTCCTCTTACTTACAATTTGGGGCACTGCGCGTGCGCTGTGCAATGTACTGTGCCACCCTATATGAGTGGTGTGTTAAGTAGTACTATTCCTATCAGTTTAATCCCTGTTACGTCCCCTATTAGGGGACGTGAATAGATTTTAGGAACCGGGAGATGGAAAAAGAAGCTTGGTCGGTACTCTTACTTTCAATTTGGGGCACTGCGCATGCGCCGCACAATGTACTGTGACACCCTATATGAGTGGTGTGTTAAGTAGTACTATTTTTATCAGTTTAATCTCTGTTACGTCCCCTATCAGGGGGCGTGTATCGAATAGATTTCAGACAACCGCAAAGAGTTGTCAATAGTTGACACACTCATGACATAAATTTTATTCCTCTATGCATCAATCTTGGTGTAGTGATGACTATGCTCGTGCGCACGTTTGGGAGATTGCAGGCGTTGGCGGTTTTTCAAAGCATATGGTCGTGCTGAAGTAGTTCAGTGACAGTTAAGTGACCCAGAAAACAATGATTCTGCAGTGTGGGCCCATTGTTGGCCTAGTAGGCTTTAATGATCACCTTAGATGATCACAAAGAAAATTAATGTTTTTTCTATGAAAAATTATCCAGCCGATCGCTTTTGGTCTGTTCACAATGAAACAAATACCTTATCATCTGGGGTGTGCCAACATTGCCAACACACTCATAGAGTTGATTGCTTCATTGTGATACGCAAGCCTCTTCACCACAACAAGGTAACGATCACGAAGGGGAATTTACACATGTACGTGCCTTTTTTTTTGTTTTCTCTTTGCAGCCACAGTGCAACACCAGAGGCCAAAAAAATTAGACATGTACACATGGCTGAAAAATTGATGTTTTCCAGGCAGAAAGTGTAGTAAAACATTGCGGCTTGAACCCTAGTTAGTGGCGGAGAAGTCACGCAAGTCATCCAGCAAGCAGAGATGAAATACAACAGCATGGAGACCATTTTTAGCCCAAGGCATCTCATTAGGCCTTTTTTAATCAAATGTATCCCCCACTGTCAGTCACTTCGTTATCCACGCCTCATTCATCTTAATAAAGATGAGGTAATCTAGACTTTTTTGAACTAGGCGACTTCACTTGTCAGTGACAATACCTCCTGCTGTGCTGAAGGTCCGTTCTGACAGGACACTTGAAGCGGGGCAGGCCAGAAGTTCTATCGCAAATTGAGATAGCTCAGGCCACAGGTCAAGCCTGCACACCCAGTAGTCAAGCAGTTCATCGCTCCTCAGAGTGTCGATATCTGCAGTTAAGTCGAGGTAGTCTGCTACCTGTTAGTCGAGTCGTTCTCTGAGGGTGGACCCTGAAGGGCTGTGGCGATGCGTAGGACTTAAAAAGCTCTGCATGTCCTCCATCAACAACACATCTGTAAAGCGTCCTGTCCTTGTCGGCGTGGTCGTGGTAGGAGGATGATTACTTTCACCTCTTCCCCTGTTGGATTTCCGTTGTGCTCTGACATCACCCTTATACGCTGTGGGGGTCTAGTAGCGTGGCCTCCCCGTACAGGTCGTTCTCCTTCAGCCTTTTTATACGAGGGTCCCTCAACAGGCATGACAGCATGAAAGACCCCATTTGCACAAGGTTGGATGCCGAGCTACTCATCTCCCGTTCCTCGTTCTCACTGATCTCATTGAAGGTCTGTTCTTCCCCCCAGCCACGTACAACACCACTGGTCCCAGATAGGTGACAACAACAAGCACCCTGGGATGCCTGCTGTGGTCGGTCTTCCTCCTCCTCAAAGCCACATTCCTCCTCTGACTCCTCTTCCTCATACTCCTCTTCCAGCGTTGCCGCAGGTCCAGCAAGCGATGAAGATAAGGCTGTTTCTGGTGGTGATGGTGACCACAACTCTTCCTCTTCTTGCTCATCTACAGCCTGATCCAGCACTCTTCGCAGGGCACGCTCCAGGAAGAAAACAAATGGGATGAGGTCGCTGATGGTGCCTTCGGTGCGACTGACTAGGTTTGTCACCTCCTCAAAAAGATGCATGAGCCTCCAGGCATTGCGCATGAGCGTCCAGTTACGTGGCAAAAAGATTCCCAGCTCCGCAGAGGCTGTTCTAGCAGCCCGGTCATACAAATACTCATTAAAGGCTTTTTCTTGTTAGAACAGGCGGTCGAACATTAGGAGTGTTGAATTCCAACGTGTCAGGCTGTCGCAAATCAAGCACCTCACTGGCATGTTGTTTCGCTGCTTAATGTCGGAAAAGTGCGCCATGGCTGTGTAGAAACGCCTGAAATGGCCAAACACCTTCCTGGCCTGCTTGAAGACGTCCTGTAAGCCTGGGTACTTATAGATAAAGCGTTGTACGATCAGATTCAACACATGTGCCATGCACAGCACATGTGTTAACTTGCCCAAATTCAATGCCGCCAACAGATTGCTTACGTTGTCACACACCCCTTTGCCGATCTCCAGTTGGTGTGGGGTCAGCCACTGATCCACCTGTGCGTTCAGGGCGGACAGGAGTGCTGGTCCGGTGTGACTCTCTCCTTTCAGGCAAGTCAACCCCAAGACGGTGTGACACTGTCGTATCCGGGATGTGGAATAGCCCCCGTGGAGCTGGGGGGGTGCAGTTGTAGCACCCCCAAGTCAGGGCTTTGTGTAGGAACTAACCTGGGGAATGCCAGTGATGGAGAGGCCGGCACGCTGCTCCTCTGGGGCACTCTCTGGGTTCTTGAGGGACACAGCCAGGTGGAAGGTGAGGTGCCCTTGGTGTTATAGTTTAACGTGCCTATGGCTAAGTCCCTGATATGTCGTGACGCCAGTGCCAGTAAACGGTGGCACACCGTATTTACAGTAGGAATAACTGAGGTACAGACTGATAACTTGAAAACAGAATCCAAACTTTACTGAAGACAGTGATGATACAGTAAGCAGTCTTTCCAACAGTTCCTTTTTGCAGACAATAAAAATTGCAGTGGTCTTACATCCAGCAAGGTTAAACAGAGGGTGGTAATACAGGACTTGAAATTGCAGGTGAACCTTACTTTCTTCCTGACTCGTCCTGACTGGAATTGATGCTTCAAGGCCCCAATGCCCTACTTCTGGCTTATATCCTTGAATCTCCAGCTTTATAATTTACCTCCACTTGACGTTTAGTACCTCCTTGCTCTAGGGATTGCCTCTGGGTTCTGCATTCCTTCTCCTAGGGCACCATCTTCCTAGGGTGGATGCCTCACAGGCCGTGAGGCCTGGGTTTGGCCTTCACAGGCACATGGCCTGCACTTGTCTAAGGCACACTCCAGACTAGACTACTTTCCCTTCCCCTGACTGGGCCTTATATAGACTAGGGCAACCTAGCTCCCTCTAGTGACTAGAGCTGGAATTACACCCCTAGCCGGCCTGCACATAGGACATTTCACAGTAACAGGGAAATAAAATACACTGATTTACATTGCATGGTACAAACAGCACCTTTACCAGCCTCCTCCTAACAGAGAGGAACGACAGCAGCCAAGTGACCCTTCCGTAGTGACGGGCAGTACAACTCCCGTACACTACATACCCCGCTGCTTTAAGCTGAGTACGCCCTCGTACTCTACCAGGGTACCGCCCTACTGGAATTTCCACCTGAAAGAGACAAAAGAAAAACATGCAAGAATATATACATATCAGTACTCAATTCTATCTGCATAGACAATTGTCATCAGGTCCAGCTGACTGACGGAGAAGTGCGGTGACAAGGGGCGTCGCTCTCTTTCTTCAGGATAAAGAGTGGAACTGGGGCGCTGACCTGGCACAGCGGATGTTAGGGAATACCAGGATAGTCCATGACAATGAATGAGTCCATAAAGCATATCACAGAGACTCGCACACAGGGGGTCCATCTCTGGGCACATAGACTTGAATATAAAATTTTTGCAATAAATACGGTCAGCAGCACATACATAAAATCACAATACAGGACTCTGACAATACCAGGGTAACATCCTCTGGCAAGTCCCGCGTATATTTAAAGTGCTGACATAAAAGTACCCTTTTCAACCTGAAATGGGGGTTAAAAAGGGATAAGGTGCAAATAAAAGCAACTAGGAAGTTATTAAAGTACTTGACGCAACAATGTTAGCAGCAGGCAGGATGTCCCGGAACAGAAAGAGGCAGGCTGGGAGCAGTGGTTCCACAGTGGCAACTTATCTTCACAAACATGCCACCGGCCGTGGGGAACTGGCAGCAAGCTCTACCAGCCTGGCAAACTTAAAGGAACAGTTCCTGCAACATGTATGATGTCCCTGTTAGGATGAGCAAAAATGGCCTAGCAGGCCTGCTCACAGGTAGGTATCAAAGGATCCCTGTTCATCAGAGGTAGTGCAGCCCTGTGCTGCAGGTAGTCTGGGCCATGCAACAGGACCACTTGGAGGGGTGCCCACCAAAGAGAATGGGCTGGAAACATCACCGGTATTGGGCCTACCCACCTCACTGGCCCGCTGGGTTGCGGACACACAGGAGCTGCTGGTCTCGGGACACGGGCCGGCGCTGGGGTAGACACTTCCTCTGGCCGGGACATAACACTCCCGTCACGGCGGACTCGGCTCCGGGCATATGTCAATTTATCCGCTGTTACACGGACCTTGGGTGGCTCAGCGTTAGCGGTAGGACCTTGGACTACGGGCTCGGGTGGTACAGGGGTCACAGGTAACTCACCACCGCTGGACTGCTGCGCTGTCTTCTTAGAATCTGCCACTTGCCGCAGGCCATCCAGATAGACCTGTAAGGACGCGATCCGCTCCTCCAGGGCGGAGATCTCACTGCTGGATTCCGGCACACTTGCAGCAGGCTCAGATGAGGTTCTATCTTGGCGGTTCTTCCGCAGGTCATCCATGGCTTCACTGAACTGGGCCATCCGCGCCCAATCAGCGGCTGTCTTCTCTCGTCGCGGCAGCTCTGGAGAGGGATAAGGACTGGGAGGCTTGTCCAGGATCGTCGGCTGCCAGAAGATGTTCGGGCCGAGAAAGGAACTCTTTTCCTGGTACGTATTCCGGATGGGTCCCGGCGGGTCCTCTGCCTCCACCGGATCTTCGGTCTCTTCCCAGTCTTCCGGTACCGGTCCTGGACGGGTCACCGCAGTAGCATATGGGCCTCGCAGGCCCTCTGCGGGAGTGAACTCCACTTTCTCTCCGACCGCTAGATTATGCAGTCGCCCGGGAGATAGCTGCGCTTGACGGACCGGCGATTTACATAATAGTCCCGGTTGGTGCCGGTTTCTTGGATGAAGCCAAATCCTCTGACCTTGTCAAACTCGAGCACGACTCCGGTGCGGCGTTCGAGCTGGGGCTTGCTGTCTCTGGAGTCCTCATAAATCCGCTTGGTGACTTCTTCAAAGTACTTTTTCTGAGTGGTGGTTTTTAAAGTTGCCGCCACTCGGATCTCGGCCATCAGGGCCGACCACGCGGGTTCCGCGGGAGGAAGCCTTCTCGCTGCGGGTGGAAACGGCAGGGTTCGGCTTGTGGCCATGGACAGGTCTGGGCCATGTCGCTGGGAGTATACGCTGGGGGCGCAGGGCGCTCCTTAGTTGCTCCTGAGGTCGCCTCCATTGCACCAACTACGGCTCCGGATCCCTCCGATTCAGGTAGGAAACCCCGTAGCAGGGTGAGCCACTGTTCCAGCAGGCTCCACCCCGTCGATTCTTGCACGCCCCCTAGGTATTCCAGTATAGGGTAGGCGGTGTCCATATTATAATCCTCAAAGGAAGGCGTTACCTCCAGGTCGTCTTCTCCTCCCTCGTGGAGGGTTTTGGCGCCAAATTTTCGCGCCACTGAGGACAGTGATGGCGCAAGTAGAAGTCCAATGGCGCCGGCGGCCATCTTGGACGCCATGATGCATCAATTCAGTGACTGCAAGCAGCGGTAGTGAAACAGCATAAAAGTCCACAAAAATGCACTTTGAAGTGGCGATTTTCTTCCTTTTGATAGCGCAACACTGCACAGCGCTTTCTGGAGGTTTTTGGGACACTTTTCTGTACGTTTTAGGTCCGCAAAGTTCACTTCAAATAAACAGGCGTTTTGTCACTTGGCAAACTGGTTAAGGCACAAAGTTCACGTTTTTGATCACAGTCCATAAAACGTGCGTATCCTGTTCGTGACGCCAAAATGTAGCATCCCCAAGTCAGGGCTTTGTGTAGGAACTAACCTGGGGAATGCCAGTGATGGAGAGGCCGGCACGCTGCTCCTCTGGGGCACTCTCTGGGTTCTTGAGGGACACAGCCAGGTGGAAGGTGAGGTGCCCTTGGTGTTATAGTTTAACGTGCCTATGGCTAAGTCCCTGATATGTCGTGACGCCAGTGCCAGTAAACGGTGGCACACCGTATTTACAGTAGGAATAACTGAGGTACAGACTGATAACTTGAAAACAGAATCCAAACTTTACTGAAGACAGTGATGATACAGTAAGCAGTCTTTCCAACAGTTCCTTTTGCAGACAATAAAAATTGCAGTGGTCTTACATCCAGCAAGGTTAAACAGAGGGTGGTAATACAGGACTTGAAATTGCAGGTGAACCTTACTTTCTTCCTGACTCGTCCTGACTGGAATTGATGCTTCAAGGCCCCAATGCCCTACTTCTGGCTTATATCCTTGAATCTCCAGCTTTATAATTTACCTCCACTTGACGTTTAGTACCTCCTTGCTCTAGGGATTGCCTCTGGGTTCTGCATTCCTTCTCCTAGGGCACCATCTTCCTAGGGTGGATGCCTCACAGGCCGTGAGGCCTGGGTTTTGCCTTCACAGGCACATGGCCTGCACTTGTCTAAGGCACACTCCAGACTAGACTACTTTCCCTTCCCCTGACTGGGCCTTATATAGACTAGGGCAACCTAGCTCCCTCTAGTGACTAGAGCTGGAATTACACCCCTAGCCGGCCTGCACATAGGACATTTCACAGTAACAGGGAAATAAAATACACTGATTTACATTGCATGGTACAAACAGCACCTTTACCAGCCTCCTCCTAACAGAGAGGAACGACAGCAGCCAAGTGACCCTTCCGTAGTGACGGGCAGTACAACTCCCGTACACTACACAGTTGATTTGGAGCAAGACACAGCAGAAGAGGACTCAGCCGAGGAGGGTAGCGAAGAGGATGGAGTGGGAGGAGTAGAGGAGGTGGCAGAAGGCCTGCCTGCAAGTCGTGGCGGTGTCACCAACTCCACTGCAGAGCCACGCATTCCATGCTTGGTAGCTGTCAGCAGGTTTACCCAATGCGCAGTGTACGTGATATACCTGCCCTGACCGTGCTTTGCAGACCAGGTCTCAGTGGTCAGATGGACCCTTGTCCCAACACTGTGTGCCAGACTGTCACCGCCGGTTCTGGGAGACAGTCTGTCAGCGGTTCCTCCCTGTCTTGTGTATGCCTCTTATCTTTGATTAATTGGTTTGCTTTATATTCTCTCCCTTACTGCTCCTCCTTGCGGTTTATATTACTTCCTGGATGAAGTGTGTGCTGCTGGAGCCTGCAGTTGTTTTGCTCTAAGATAAGTGCATTTTGTTTACTTTGTGTTTTGTTTGCTAGCTTGATTCTAGGTGACCCTGACTCCCTCCGTATTCAGTGCAGGCAACCGGTGGCCGTTCCCCTCACTACTATAGGGAATTCAGGTGTCACTCAGTTATAGGTATGAGGGCATGTATCTGTCTACCACCGGGACTTGTACATGTGCACAGTAGTTTGGGAGAGTTCTTAGGGATATATAGGGCCCTCCTATGTTTTCCTTAGTTTTGTATCAAGCCAGTCTTTCGTTATTTATCAGTTCCTGCTAACTGTCCTCCATTCTTGACATTATAAACCGCCATATCCGTCTTAAGCATGGATCCGGTTTCAGCCTTGATTGACCGCATGCAAGGTCTTTCTCTGGAGGTAGCAGATCTCTGTGAAACTGTTTCTCACCCGGTGACCGGTTCTGCTGGCGTTCATGGAGTTTGTTCCGAGCCTAAAATCTCTCTTCCGGATACGTTTTCCGGGGGTAGTGAGAATTTTGTTCGTTTTAGAGAGGCTTGCAAACTCCATTTTCGCTTACGTCCCCATTCCTCTGGTGATGGGGGTGATTATTATTATTATGACTTTTTACTGCAAATTCTCTTTTTTATATACATATATATATTTGTTTTAGACTTGATAAAGGGGCTACATGACCCCGAAACGCGTTGTCTAACCTAATAAAATCTACTGAATTACATGAATCATCCTCTGAGTGCACCCCTGGCAGTCCTGCGTCCGATTTGACACATCAGACGTTCCTTTTCTATCTGGTGATGAGGAGCAGAGGGTGGGGACCATCATCTCGCTGCTCAGGGATAACGCTTAGTCTTGGGCCTTTTCGCTGCCGGCATGGGCACGCTCCCTCCGATCGGTAGATTCATTTTTTATAGCCCTGGGTTTAGATATATGATGATCCGGATCGTATTGCTCTGGCTGAATCTAAACTGCGTCTTTTATGCCAGGGTAAACAGTCCGCAGAGATATATTGTTCTGGATTTCAGAGGTGGGCAGCTGATACTGGTTGGAATGACGCTGCACTCCGAAGTCAATTTTGTCATGGTCTTTCTGAGAGATTAAAAGATGCATTTGCGTTTCATGAGAGGCCAGTGTCTTTGGAGTCTGCCATGTCTCTAGCTGTTCGTATTGACAGGCGTCTGAAAGAGAGAGAGGAGACTACTCTTTCCTATTCATATTCAGCCCAAGGACACTGGAGTTGTCTCATGCAGTGCGCAGGGGTCTCACTCTGTCTCTATACCCTCTGTGGAGGACCCCATGCAGCTGGGTTTAGTTGCCTCTGATACTAGAGGATTCAGCGCTCAGAGGATGGTATGTTTCTGTTGTGGAATTATTAACCATTTAGCTAATGTTTGCCCTTCTAGGAGGTTCATGGGGTTTCCTGAGGGTAATAAAAAGAAAAAGATGAAGAAACCCTCTAATAACTTTCCATTTGCTACAATTGGCAAGGTTAATGAGGAAATTAAAGATTTGCTGTTTGCTTGTAGTACCCGTTTTCTCCTACCTGCCAGGGCGGCGCTAGACAGCAAGAACTCTGTTTGTGAGACTTTTGTCGATAGTGGAGCAGCTGTCAATCTCATTGATAGTCAATTTGCTACAACACATGGCTTCCAGGTGTGCACTTTGGAAAAAGCTATACCTGTTTTTGCTATCGATCCCGCTTCACTTTCTCAAAAATTGTTAAAGGGCATAGTTCACAATATCCGTTTGACTGTGGGTCATGTTGAGGATGTGTCATGTTTTGTCTTAAGCGGATTACTTACTCCTCTAGTGTTGGGGCTACCCTGGCTCACTAAACATAACCCCACCAGTGATTGGCAAGCAAGGCAAATAAATGGTTGGAGTGAGTTTTGCAGAGAGAATTGCCTCACGGCAACTCTCGCAGAGGTTTCTACCAACACCATACCTTCTTTTCTCTAAGAATTTTCTGATGTGTTTTCCGAGAGTGGTGTCCAAGAGTTGCCCCCTCACCGGGAGTATGATGTCCAATTAATCTCATTCCAGGCGCCAAGCTGCCTAAATCACGATTATACAATCTCTCTCAACCTGAGAGAGCCGCCATGCATACTTATATCTCTGAGAGCCTGAGAAAGGGACATATCAGACCCTCGAAGTCACCTGTTGCCGCTGGTTTTTTCTTTGTTAAAAAAATGGATGGTTCTTTAAGACCTTGTCTGGATTTCAGGGAGCTTAACCGTATCAGGATTTGTGACCCCTATCCGCTTCCCCTAATCCCGGATTTGTTTAACCAGATTGTGGGGGCTAAAGTTTTTTCTAAGTTGGATTTAAGAGGGGCATACAACCTTGTCAGGGTCAGGAAGGAGGACGAATGGAAGACGGCCTTTAATACCCCGGAGGGTCATTTTGAGAACTTGATTATGCCCTTTGGTTTGATGAATGCTCCGGCCGTCTTCCAACATTTTGTGAACAGCATTTTCTATCATTTAATGGGGAAATTTGTACTGGTGTATCTAGATGACATTTTGATTTTTTCTCCTGATTTCAAGACTCATCAGGACCACCTATGTCAGGTCTTGCTGATTCTGCGGAAGAATAAATTGAACGCTAAACTGGAAAAATGTGTGTTTGCGGTTCCAGATATTTAATTTCTTGGTTTTCTTCTCTCCGCTTCTGGTTTTCGGATGGACCCGGACAAGGTCCGCGCCGTGCTTGATTGGGAGCTTCCTGAAAATCAGAAAGCGCTGATGCGCATTTTGGGTTTTGCTAATTATTACAGAAAGTTCATTTTGAATTATTCCTCTGTTGTTAAGCATCTCACTGATATGACTAAAAAGGGGGTCGATTTTTCCTCATGGTCGGAAGAGGCGCTTCAAGCCTTTTCTAGTATTAAAGAGTGTTTTGCTTCCGCTCACATTTTGGCACAACCTGATGTCTCTCTACCTTTTATTGTTGAGGTGGATGCCTCTGAGGTGGGGGTGGGCTAGGTCTTATCTCAGGGTCCCTCTCCTGGCGACCGTGTGCTTTTTTCTCAAAAAAGTTCTCAGCCACAGAGAGAAATTACGATGTGGGAAATAGGGAGTTGTTGGCCATCAAATTGGCTTTTGAGGAATGGCGTCATTGGTTGGAGGGAGCCAGACACCCAATTACCGTGTTTACCGACCATAAGAATTTGGCCTATTTGGAATCAGCCAAGCGTCGGAACCCGAGACAGGCCAGATGGTCCTTGTTCTTTTCTAGGTTTAATTTTGTTGTTATGTTCCGCCCTGGGGTTAAAAATGTGAAGGCAGATGCCCTGTCACGTTGTTTTCCGGGAGGGGAGAACTTTGAGGACCCAGGTCCCATTTTGGCTGATGGGGTGGTCGTCTGCTCTTAATCCTGATTTGGAGGCAGAGGTTCAGGCAGCCCAGGCAGAGGCACCTGATCTACATCAGGGGGGGCTTCTAATGGGACATGGTATAAAAATAAAAATCTGCCTTCCAGAAACCATGTGGCGTTCCCTTCGTTCTATGCCCTGCCTTGTGGCTATACAGCAGTTTACGACCACATAAGGGGTGTTTCTGAAAACTACAGAATCAGGGCAATAACTATTTAGTTTTGTTTGACTGTTAACCCTTGCTTTATTACCGGAAAATATGGATTAAAACGGAAATTTGCCAAAACATGGTTGTTTTGGCACAGTTTTTATTTTATTTTTTTAACGCCGTTCATCCGAGAGGCTGGGTCTATTTTTGTAGGGCAGAGTATTACGGACGCGTCGATACCTAATATGTCTACTTTTTTGATGGATTTAGATTTTACACTATTTTATCATTTTAGGAAGAAAAATAAATAATTTTACTATCTCCATAGCCTGGGATCTAATTTTTTTTGTTGTTGGGGTAACTATCTAATGTAGGGGCTCATTTTTGCGTGATGAGATGGCGGTTTTATTGGCACTATTTTGGGGGCATATGACTTTTTGATCGCACACTATTACACTTTTTATGATGTAAGGTAACAAAAAAATGGCTTTTTTTAACTTTTTTTTTTTTTTGACAGCGTTTATTTGAGGGGTTAGGTCAAATGTTATTTTTATAGAGCACATTATTACGGACGTGGCAATACCTAATATGACTACTTTTATAAAAGTTGGCTTCAGCATGACATCATTAACCAACTTTGGAAAAAAAATTAAAATTGTACCTCCACATACTGGAAGCCATAATTTAAATTTTTTTTGGGGGGCGACTGTCTTATCTAGGGGCTCATTTTTTGCGGGATGAGATGGCGGTTTGATTGGCTCTATTTGGGGGGGGCATTTGATTTTTTTATGACGTGCTATTATAATTTCTGGGATCTAAGGTGACAATTTTTTTTTTTTAACATGGTTTTTAATTTATTTTTAAAAGGGTGTTTATCTGAGGGGTTAGGTAATATTTTATTATTATACATAAGATTGTTACGGACGCGACGATGCCCAATATGTATGGCTCCCAGACTTTGGATACACTAAAACAACATTTTTTAAAAACTTATATACAATAAAATAATTTATGGAAAAAAAAAAGTTGTTTCCGTGTTTCCAAAGTCTGAGAGCCATAATGTTATGTTTTTCTAGGGGACTGTAGGGAATTATAATAATTTAGTACTCCATGGAAGTGTGATACTCCCTGAAGCAACCGTCAATGCAGAGGCCCGGATGATCGGGGCAAGTGTCACATTGAGTAGTGGTGTCCTTCCGTATCCCCCTCTTGCGACACACTCTGCACTTTTTTGGGTTCGTCCCCTCTTTCCAGTATGGGGGACCACACCTGGAAAATGTTGGCCAGGGACGACCCGGGCGCCTCCAATTCCCGAGGTACTCCGACCTGCTCTTTCCCGGTCTGAAAAGATCAGGTCCTTGAGGACTGCCTCATAGAAATGGAGGAAAGTCTCTGTGCTGCCAGCGCATCGGGATAGTACAAAGCGTTGTACATGGCAACCTGTACCAAGTAGACCGCAACTTTTTGTACCATGCCCGGGTTTTGCGCATGGCATTATATGGTGTGAGGACTTGATCAGATAGATCAACTCCTCCCATATACCGATTGTAGTCGACGATACAATCGGGTTTGAGGACCGTTGCCGCGGTTCCTCGCACAGAGACTGGGGTGATGCCATTACCATGGATTGTGGTCAGCATAAGGACATCCCTCTTGTCCTTATATCTGACCAGCAACAGGTTGTCGCTGGTAAGGGCACGGGTCTCACCCCTAGGAATAGGTACCTGGAGGGGTGGGTAGGGAGGCCGCGATGATTTTTCCGCACGGTCCCACAAGCGAACGTGGATCTGGCGGAGAGGGCCTGGAACAAGGGAATACTGGTATAAAAGTTATCCACGTACAGGTGGTAACCCTTATCCAGCAGTGGGTGCACAAGGTCCCACACAAGTTTCCCGCTAACACCCAGAGTGGGGGACATTCTGGGGTTGAATATGGGAATCTCGTCCCTCAGTAAACACGAAATTTGTAAGTGTACCCTGAGGTACTCTCACAAATTTTGTATAGTTTCACGCCATACCTCGCTCGCTTGCTGGGAATGTATTGACGGAAAATGAGTCTCCCCTGAAAGCAACGAGAGACTCATCAACCGCGACCTCCCTTCCAGGCACGTAGGCCTGCGCAAATGCGGCCCCAAAGTGATCTATGATCGGCCGTATCTTGTACAGCCGGTCATAGGCAGGATCACCTCGGGGGACATGCTGCATTATTTGCATAATGCAGACATTTCCGTATGGCCTCAAACCGGGCACGTGCCATAGCCATACTGTACAGTGGGGTCTGGTAGAGGACGTCCCCACTCCAGTAATGCCTGGCACTTGGTTTTTGACCAGGCCCATGTGCAGCACGAGGCCCCAAAACGTCCTCATTTCGGCTGCACTGACTGGCGTCCAGCCACCGGGCTTGGCCAAAAGAGCCTGGGTGCTGAGCGACGAACTGTTGGGCGTACAGATTCGTCTGCTCCACCATCAGATTCACAAGTGGGTTACTGAAAAAAACTAAAATAGTCTATTTCAGTAAATCCCACTGTGGGAATCTGGATTCCTGGATTGCCAACAAATTCAGGAATCGCAGGCTGATAGTCCACTGGGATGCACCAGACTCGCTCACCTAAAGGGGCTCAGGTGCACTTGGCTGGTGGGTCGGAAAACTAGTACGAGTCCCAGGGCTGCTCGTACTAGTGCTGGCCACGGGGGCCCCTAGCATGTGGGGACCCTGGCTCCGCCTGGCGGCGTCTCCGCCGCCTTGGGGGCTCATCATCATCAGATGATGATGAGGAGGATGCGGATGACAGGAGGAATGTGGGGTCATCCTCATCCTCACTGGCGCCTCGGTGTCGGAGAGCATCTGGGCGTATGCCTCCTCCACCGTGAACAGCCGGCGGTCCATGGGTGTGTGTGTTGTGCGTGTGTGTAAACAAAACTTTATTCAAGTGTGCGTGTGTGGGGCCAGGTGTTCGCGCACTAAACTAACTAAAAACAAAACAAAACAAAAAAAAAAACCCTAACTAAAAAAAAGGAAAAGTGTAAAAAAAAAAAACTGCCTGACTAGCTGATAGCGGTGATCAGCAGTGGGGTGAGCCGGACGTTAAGAGCAAAAAAAAAAATGCCCCACAAAAAAATTAGGGGGGGGGGGGGGGGGGGGGTGCACCCCTGGGGTGGTCTAGGGTCACACAACTAAGTGCTGTGGACCCCAGACACCCAGGTGCACTTACTTTATTAGATTCTGCTGCTGGGGCTGGAAGACTGGATGGCTGGGGCTGTGGATCGCTGGGGCTGTCAGTGGCTGGGTGAGCTGCTGGGGCTGATCGGGGGTCTGCTGGGTGGGATGGGGTCCTTCTGGGGTCTTCCTGGTGGGATGGGGTCCGATGGGGTCCGATGGGGTCCGATGGGGTCCGATGGGGCGACTTGATCCTCCGGCGGCACGACAGGCAGTGTGCAGGGGGGAGAAGCTACGGCGGTTAGCTTCTGCCGCCGCCCCCCTGCACAGCCAATCAGGACAATTTGTGGCCAATGGTAAGGATGGTGATTGGTGGTGTAATATAGCACCACTGATCACCATCCTGTTCCGGGTTATCGGGTCACCTGAGACCCGAATGACCCGGAACCGCAGAAAACCGCAGGTCTGAATTGACCTGCGGTTTTCTGCGATCGCCGACATGGGGTGGTCACAGGACCCCCCTGGGCATTGTGCAAAGATGCCTGCTGATTGATTTCAGCAGGCATCTTGTTCCGATCACCGCCACGTGCGCAGCGGTGATCGGAAATTCACAGGGCGTACATGTACGCCCTTGGTCCTTAAGTACCAGGACGCAAGGGCGTACATGTATGCCCTTCGTCCTTAAGGGGTTAAAGGGTAAAAATTTAATGACTTTTTATCTGCAAGGTACTGTGCCACCATATATAATTGGTGGGTAGTGTTGAGCGAACAGTTCGAGCATCGTTCGGGTTCGTACCGAATTTTGGGGTGTCCGGGACACGGACCCGAACCCGGACATTTTCAAAAAAGTTTGGGTTCGGGTTCGTTGTTCGTCGATTACTTCCCGCTTTCTGAAGGGCTGCACAGCAGCCAATCAGCTAGCGTTTTGCTTCTTGCCCTAAGAGCCCATCACAGCCATGTCTACTAATGGCATGGCTGTGATTGGCCAAGTGCAGCATGTGACTCAGCCTCTATTTAAGCTGGAGTCACATAGCGCCGCACGTCACACTGCTCTGATTAGTGTAGGGAGAGGACGCAGCTTCTGTCAGGGCTAGATTAGGCAGGGTAAAGTCAGCAACAGCACCTAATGAACGGATCGATCTATAGCTGTGAATGATTGAACTTCTGCTAGTTACTTGCTCACTGGTTTTTAGGCTGCACAGAGCGTTTTTCTGTCACTTATTTTCTGGGTTGATCGGCGGCCATTTTTTGACTTATGGTGCACCAGAACAAGCTGCGACCAAGTCCATCAATCCAACAATACTAGTTTTTTTTTGCTATATCCTACATCAGGGGCTTGGCTGTGCTAATTGTCACCCCTAGAAACTCAGGATAGCAATTTCCATATTTTATTAAGGGGTTAAATACAATTGCCCAAATACAAATCCCCTAAATCTGGTGTTCCAGCTTTGGCTAGCCAAGTATAATACTGTCTGCTGTCTGGCAAAGGATAGATTATTTTCTGTGGTGAAATTCAATTGCCAAAATAGCAATACCATAAATCAGTGGTTTCAGCTGTGGCTGGCAAAATATAATAGTGTCCACCAAAACATATATTTTGGTCTAGGGTGAAATTCAATTGCCAAAATAGCAATACCATAAATCAGTGATTTCAGCTGTGGCTGGCAAAATATAATGGTGTCCACCAAAACATATATTTTGTTCTGGGGTGTAATTCACTTGCCAAAATAGCAATACCCTAAATCTGGTGTCCCAGCTGTTGCAGGCCAGGTTTCATAGTGTCCACCAAAACGTATATTTTGTTCTGGGGTGAAATTTATCTGCCAAAATAGCAATACCATAAATCAGTGGTTTCAGCTGTGGCTGGCAAAATATAATAGTGTCCACCAAAACATATATTTTGTTCTGGGGTGTAATTCACTTGCCAAAATTGCAATACCCTAAATCTGGTGTCCCAGCTGTTGCAGGCCAGGTTTCATAGTGTCCACCAAAACGTATATTTTGTTCTGGGGTGAAATTTATCTGCCAAAATAGCAATACCCTGAATCTGGTGTCCCAGCTGTTTCAGGCCAGGTTTCATAGTGTCCGCCAAAAAGTATATTTTGTTCTGGGGTGAAATTCGATTGCCAAAATAGCAATACCATAAATCAGTGGTTTCAGCTGTGGCTGGCAAAATATAATAGTGTCCGCCAAAACATATATTTTGTTCTGGGGTGTAATTCACTTGCAAAAATTGCAATACCCTAAATCTGGTGTCCCAGCTGTTGCAGGCCAGGTTTCATAGTGTCCACCAAAACGTATATTTTGTTCTGGGGTGAAATTTATCTGCCAAAATAGCAATACCATAAATCAGTGGTTTCAGCTGTGGCTGGCAAAATATAATAGTGTCCGCCAAAACATATTTTTTGTTCTAGGGTGAAATTCAATTGCCAAAATAGCAATACCATAAATCATTGGTTTCAGCTGTGGCTGGCAAAATATAAAAGTGTCCACCAAAACATATATTTTGTACTGGGGTGTAATTCACTTGCCAAAATAGCAATACCCTAAATCTGGTGTCCCAGCTGTTGCAGGCCAGGTTTCATAGTGTCCGCCAAAACATATATTTTGTTTTGGGGTGAAATTCAATTGCCAAAATAGCAATACCATAAATCAATGGTTTCAGCTGTGGCTGGCAAAATATAATAGTGTCCGCCAAAACATATATTTTGTTCTAGGGTGAAATTCAATTGCCAAAATAGCAATACCATAAATCACTGGTTTCAGCTGTGGCTGGCAAAATAAAATAGTGTCCACCAAAACATATATTTTGTTCTGGGGTGTAATTCCCTTGCCAAAATAGCAATACCCTAAATCTGGTGTCCCAGCTGTTGCAGGCCATGTTTCATAGTGTCCACCAAAACATATATTTTGTTCTGGGGTGTAATTCACGTGCCAAAATAGCAATACCCTGAATCTGGTGTCCCAGCTGTTGCAGGCCACGTTTCATAGTGTCCGCCAAAACATATATTTTGTTCTGGGGTGAAATTAAATTGCCAAAATAGCAATACCCTGAATAAGGTGTCCCAGCTGTTGCATGCCAGGTTTCATAGTGTCCGCCAAAACATATATTTTGTTCTGGTGTAAAATTAATTAGCCAAAATAGCAGTACCCTGAATCTGGTGTCCCAGCTGTTGCAGGCCAGGTTTCATAGTGTCCGCCAAAACATATATTTTGTTCTGGGGTGAAATTAATTTGCCAAAATAGCAATACCCTGAATCTGGTGTCCCAGCTGTTGCAGGCCTATTGTAAATCTGTCCATAAAAGGATACCTTTCATCCAGGGCCTAAATACTAGCCCTAAAAGAGATAGTCCCCTAAATCAGTGGTTACTGCTGTGCCTGGATTAGTGTAATACGCTACATAAACAAATAGGCAGATAGTGTTAGGTGCCTGTAAAAAAAGGCCTGAATTTGAAATCAATACATTGGGCTAAATATTTTTTTCCTTATTGTGGTGCTTGGTGAACGGTAACAATGAGGAAAACATCTAGTAAGGGACGCGGACGCGGTCGTGGTGGTGTGGGTGTACCCACTGGTGCTGGGAGAGGACGTGGCCATTCTGCCACAGCCACACGTCCTAGTGAACCAACTACCTCAGGTTCCAGTACCCACCAGAATTTACAGCGATATTTGGTGGGGCCCAATGCCGTTCTAAGGATGGTAAGGCCTGAGCAGGTACAGGCGCTAGTCAATTGGGTGGCCGACAGTGGATCCAGCATGTTCACAACATTATCTCCCACCCAATCTTCTGCAGAAAGCGCACAGGTGGCACCTGAAAACCAAGCCCATCAGTCTGTCACATCACCCCCATGCATATCAGGGAAACTGTCTGAGCCTCAAGTTATGCAGCAGTCTCTTATGCTGTTTGAAAACTCTGCTGGCAGGGTTTCCCAAGGAAATCCACCTAGGCCTTCCCCAGTGGTGGAAGACATAGAATGCACTGATGCACACCCACTCATGTTTCCTGATGATGAGGACATGGGAATACCACATCATCGGAGTCCGCACGTCTCTGATGATGACAAAACACAGGTGCCAACTGCTGCGTCTTTCTGCAGTGTGCAGACCGAACAGGAGGTCAGGGAGGAAGACTGTGTGGAAGACGATGTAGGGGACGATGAGGTCCTAGACCCCACATGGAATGAAGGTCGTGCCACTGACTTTCATAGTTCAGAGGAAGAGCAAGTGGTGAGACCGAGCCAACAGCGTAGCAAAAGAGGGAGCAGGGGGCAAAAGCAGACCAGTCGCCGCCAAGAGAGTTCGCCTGCTACTGGCCACCGCCACCAGGGACCGAGCACCCCAAAGGCAGCTTCAAGAAGTTCCCTGGCATGGCACTTCTTTAAACAATGTGCTGACGACAAGACCCAAGTGGTTTGCACGCTGTGCCATCAGATCCTGAAGCGAGGCATTAACGTTCTGAACCTTAGCACAACCTGCATGACCAGGCATCTACATGCAAAGCATGAACTGCAGTGAAGTAAACACTTTAAAAGCAAGGAACTCACTCTGGCTTCCCCTGCTCCCTCTTCTGCTGCTGCCTAGGCCTCTTCCTCCGCCTCGGGAGGAACGTTGGCACCTGCAGCCCACCAAACAGAGGATGTGCCACCGACACCACCACCTGCGTCACCAAGCATCTTCACCATGTCACACGGCAGCGTTCAGCTCTCCATCTCACAAACCTTGGAGAGAAAGCGTAAATTCCCACCTAGCCACCCTCGAGCCCTGGGCCTGAATGCCAGCATTTCTAAACTATTAGCCTTTGAAATGCTGTCATTCAGGCTGGTGGACACAGACAGCTTCAAACAGCTGATGTCCATGGCTGTCCCACAGTATGTTGTTCCTAGCCGCCACTACTTCTCCAAGACAGCAGTGCCTTCCCCCTTCCCTGCACAACCAAGTATCCAATAAAATCAAGTGTGCACTGAGTAACACCATCTGTGGCAAGGTCCACCTAACCACAGATACGTGGACCAGTAAGCACGGCCAGGAACGCTATATCTCCCTAACTGCACACTGGGTAAATGTAGTGGCGGCTGGGCCACAGGCGGAGAATTCCTTCGCGCACGTCCTTCCGCCGCCAAGGATCGCAGGGCATCATTCTTTGCCTCCTGTAGCCTCCTCCTCCTACTCGGCTTCCTCCTCCTCTGCTTCCACCAGTTCATCCAGTCAGCCACACACCTTCACCACGAACTTCAGCACAGCCCGGGGTAAACGTCAGCAGGCCATTCTGAAACTCATATGTTTGGGGGACAGGCCCCACACCGCGCAGGAGTTGTGGCGGGGTATTGAATAACAGACCGACGAGTGGTTTCTGCCGGTGGGCCTCAAGCCCGGCCTGGTGGTGTGCGATAATGGGCGAAATCTCGTCGCTGCTCTGGGACTAGCCGGTTTGACGCACATCCCTTGCCTGGCGCATGTGCTGAATTTGGTGGTGCAGAAGTTTATTCACAACTACCCCGACATGTCAGAGCTGCTGCATAAAGTGAGGGCCGTCTGTGCGCGCTTCCGGCATTCACATCCTGCCGCTGCTCGCCTGTCTGCGCTACAGCGGAAATTCGGCCTTCCCGCTTACCGTCTCATATGCGACGTGCCCACCAGTTGGAACTCCACCTTGCACATGCTGGAGAGACTGTGCGAGCAGCAGCAGGCCATAGTGGAGTTTCAGCTGCAGCACGCACGCGTCAGTCGCACTGCGGAACAGCACCACTTCACTACCAATGATTGGGCCTCCATGCGAGACCTGTGTGCCCTGTTGCGCTGTTTTGAGTACTCCACCAACATGGCCAGTGGCGATGACACCGTTATCAGCGTTACAATACCACTTATATGTCTCCTTGAGAAAACGCTTAGGGCGATGATGGAGGAGGAGGTGGCCCAGGAGGAGGAGGAGGAGGGTGAGGGGTCATTTTTAGCACTTTCAGGCCAGTCTGTTAGAAGTGGCTCAGAGGGAGGTTTTTTGCAACAGCAGAGGCCAGGTACAAATGTGGCCAGCCAGGGCCCACTACTGGAGGAGGATGAGGAGGAGGTGGAGGAGTCTGAGGATGAAGCAGGTTTACAGCGGGGTGGCACCCGACACAGCTCAGGCCCATCACTGGTGCGTGGCTGGGGGGATACGGAGGACGATGACGATACGCCTCCCACAGAGGACAGCTTGTCCTTACCTCTGGGGAGCCTGGCACACATGAGCGACTACATGCTGCAGTGCCTGCGCAACGACAGCAGAGTTGCCCACATTTTAACGTCTGCGGACTACTGGGTTGCCACCCTGCTGGATCCCCGGTACAAAGACAATGTGCCCACCTTACTTCCTGCAGTGGAGCTTGATAGGAAGATGCGTGAGTACAAGCGCACGCTGGTAGAGGCACTCCTGAGAGCATTCCCAAATGTCACAGGGGAACAGGTGGAAGCCCAAGGCGAAGGCAGAGGAAGAGCAAGAGGTCGCCAACGCAGCTGTGTCTTGGCCAGCTCCTCTGAGGGCAGGGTTAGCATGGCAGAAATGTGGAAAAGTTTTGTCTCCATGCCACAGCTAACTGCACCACCACCTGATACGGAACGTGTTAGCAGGAGGCAGAATTTCACTAACATGGTTGAACAGTACGTCTGCACACCCCTCCACGTACTAACTGATGGTTCGGCCCCATTCAACTTCTGGGTCTCCAAATTGTCCACGTGGCCAGAGTTAGCATTTTATGCCTTTGAGGTGCTGGCCTGCCCGGCGGCCAGCGTTTTGTCTGAACGTGTATTCAGCACGGCAGGGGGAGTCATTACTGACAAACGCAGCCGCCTGTCCACAGCCAACGTGGACAAGCTGACGTTCATAAAAATGAACCAGGCATGGATCCCACAGGACCTGTCCCTCCCTTGTGCAGAATAGACATTTATAACTGCCTCCCCCTCAACCATGTATTCTTGCACTCCGGGGCACTTCTTTATTGAATCCTCATTTTTTTAACTTTACCATGATCTTGCGGTGCAACCCAAAGTTGAATGAACCTCTCCTCTGTCTGGGTGGTTGTGCCGAAATAACTGAATGTGGCCTTCTCTGGTGGTGGTTGATATGACGCATGATTCCATGCTGTGGGACCTCTCTCCTCTGTCTGGGTGCTGGGCCGAAATAACTGAGAGTGGCCTTCTCCGGTGGTGGTTGATATGACGCATGATTCCTTGCTGTGGGACCTCTCTCCTCTGTCTCGGTGCTGGGCCGAAATAACTGAGAGTGGCCTTCTCCGGTGGTGGTTGATATGACGCAGGATTCCTTGCTGTGGGACCTCTCTCCTCTGTCTGGGTGCTGGGCCGAAATAACTGAGAGTGGCCTTCTCCGGTGGTGGTTGATATGACGCATGATTCCTTGCTGTGGGACCTCTCTCCTCTGTCTGGGTGGTGGGGCCGAAATAACTGAGTGTGGCCTTCTCCGGTGGTGGTTGATATGACGCATGATTCCTTGCTGTGGGACCTCTCTCCTCTGTCTGGGTGCTGGGCCGAAATAATTGAGAGTGGCCTTCTCCGGTGGTGGTTGATATGACGCATGATTCCTTGCTGTGGGACCTCTCTCCTCTGTCTGGGTGCTGGGCCGAAATAACTGAGAGTGGCCTTCTCCAGTGGTGGTTGATATGACGCATGATTCCTTGCTGTGGGACCTGTCTCCTCTGTCTGGGTGCTGGGCCGAAATAACTGAGAGTGGCCTTCTCCGGTGGTGGTTGATATGACACATGATTCCTTGGTGTGGGACCTCTCTCCTCTGTCTGGGTGCTAGGGCCGAAATAACTGAAAGTGGCCTTCTCCAGTGGTGGTTGATATGATGCATGATTCCTTGCTGTGGGACCTCTCTCCTCTGTCTGGGTTCTGGGGCCGAAATAACTGAGAGTGGCCTTCTCCGGTGGTGGTTGATATGACGCATGATTCCTTGCTGTGGGACCTCTCTCCTCTGTCTGGGTGCTGGGCTGAAATAACTGAGAGTGGCCTTCTCCGGTGGTGGTTGATATGATGCATGATTCCTTGCTGTGGGACCTCTCTCCTCTGTCTGGCAGGCAACTGCAATTATATTAAAGGGTAAAAATTAAATGACTTATTTTTTATCTGCAAGGTACTGTGCCACCATATATGATTGGTGGGCATTGGGCACAGTACAGTCAGTGGGCCTTAAACACACTGGCAGGCAACTGCAATCATATTAAAGGGTAAAACTTAAATTACTTTTTTATCTGCAATGTACTGTGCCACCCGATATGAGTGGTGGGCACTGGCAGTGGGCCTGAAACTCACTGGCAGGCAACTGCAATTATATTACAGAGGAAACCTTAAATTACTTTTTTATCTGAAAAGTACTGTGCCACCCGATATGAGTGGTGAGCAATGGCAGTGGGCACAGTACAGTCAGTGGGCCTGACACTAACTGGCAGGCAACTGCAATTATATTAAAGGGTAAAACTTAAATTACTTTTTTATCTGCAAGGTACTGTGCCACCCGATTTGAGTGGTGGGCAGTGGACACAGTACAGTCAGTGGGCCTGACACACACTGGCAGGCAACTGCAATTAGATCACACAGGAAAAAATAAATTACTTTTTTATCTGAAAGGTACTGTGCCACCTGATATGAGTGGTAGGCACTGGCAGTGGGCACAGTACAATCAGTAGGCCTGACACTCACTGGCAGGCAACTGCAATTATATTAAAGGGTAAAATTAAATGACTTTTTTTTATCTGCAAGGTACTGTGCCACCCGATATGAGTGGTGGGCACAGTGCAGTCATCGGGCCTGACACTCACTGGCAGCCAACTGCAATTATATTACAGAGTAAAAATTTAATGACTTTTTTTTATCTGCAAGGTACTGTGCCACCCTATATGAGTGGTGGGCAGGGGGCACAGTACACTCTATGGGCCTGACACACACTGGCAGCCAACTGCAATTATATTAAAGGGTAAAAATTAAATAACTTTTTTATCTGCAAGGTACTGTGCAAGCGATCGCCTGTGCTTCATTTAGCTTCCTGAAAGCTGGGTCACAGCCAAATGTCCACGGCAGGCCTCTGTGCACGCTGTACGCCTGCTAGCAGCTTCCAGACTCAGGCTCAGCTACAAACTCCACTTGCTGGAGTAATTTCCCCCCAGCTGACAGTGCTGGCTGGGCTTTTAAACCCAGTCAAAAACCAGGCCTGGATCGCGGGAAGCAACTACCCACCCTACGCTTTAGTTGCTTCCAGTAAGAGCCAGCCCAGATTGGCTTTACAGCCATACTAGCTAAACAAGCTGTGTCCAGCAGCACTAGCTGCTGCTGACCTAAAAGAACAGGCTCTTACCTCACCGAGGCCAGGAAACTCGGTGACACGTACCTTCCGTCAATGACGGATCCCTGTGCCCTCTCACATACCTCCCCCTTTGTTCAACCCTGACAGGGTGAACACACGCCAAACACTGTACTCGAGACAGGGCATCCGCATTTCCTTGCAAGCGGCCTGCCCTGTGTTCCACTGTGAACTTGAAGTTCTGCAGAGACAAGAACCATCTGGTGACCCGAGCATTCCTGTCTTTCGCCTGGCACATCCACTTTAGAGGGGAATGGTCGGTCACCAGACGGAACTTTCTCCCTAGCAGATAATAGCGGAGAGACTCTAGTGCCCACTTGATGGCGAGGCACTCTCTCTCCACTATACTGTACCTGGTCTCGGCCGGGAGAGTTTGCGACTCAGGAAAACCACGGGATGCTCCTCCCCATTGATTTCCTGAGAGAGTACAGCCCGAGGCCCACTTCAGAGGCATCGGTCTGTACCACAAATTCTCTCTTGAAGTCGGGCGTCACCAAAACCGGGGACCCACACAGGGCCGACTTCAGAGCAGAGAAAGCCTCTTCCGCCTGCTCATTCCACTGGATCGACACTGACCTGCGTCCCTTTAAAAGGCTTGTCAAAGGAGCAGCTATTGTAGCGAAGTTGGGAATAAACCTCATGTAGTATCCCACCATGCCCAGGAATGATTTTACTTGCCGCGTAGTGACAGGTCGGGGCCAATTCTTAATTGCCTCAATTTTGTTTACCTGAGGTTTGACCATCCCCGCCCAATAACATACCCTAGGTATTTGGTCTCTTCTAACCCTATCACACACTTTTTTGGGTTAGCAGTTAAGCCAGCTTTCCTAAGGGAGTCCACTACGGCCTGTACCTTCGGTAGGTGACTCTCCCAGTCGGTGCTATGGACCACGATATCATCCAGATACGCTGAGGCGTACCGTCGATGTGGACGGAGCACAATATCCATTAGTCTTTGAAACGTGGCGGGGGCGCCATGTAGACCAAAGGGTAATACCTTGTACTGATACAACCCCTCCGGTGTGATAAAAGCAGTTTTTTCCTTGGCAGCCTCCGTTAAGGGTACCTGCCAGTACCCTTTGGTGAGGTCCAAGACAGAAAAATACCTGGCCTGGCCCAATTTTTCAATGAGCTCATCCACCCTCGGCATGGGCTTTGCGTCAAACTTGGACACTTCATTTAGCTTGCGGAAATCGTTACAGAACCTCAATGTCCCGTCCGGCTTGGGTATTAAGACTATCGGACTGGCCCAATCACTTTTGACTCCTCGATGACACCTAACTGGAGCATCAGCTGCACTTCCTTCACAATGGCTTGTCGCCGAGCCTCGGGTACCCGGTACGGCTTTAACCGGACTTTGGCCTGAGGCTCAGTGATAATGTCATGCTGGATTAGGGATGTGCGCCCAGGGAGGTCCGAGAACACATCCGTGTTCAGACTAAGGAACTCCTTAACTTCCTGAACCTGTTTGGAGGACAGGCTATCTGAAATTTTTACGGTGGCTGCTGCTTCCCGGACTTCGAGGTGAGGGCCTGGATCCTTCTCACCTAGAAGCCCGGCCGGGGCTGTCATCGCTGGACGAGTCCCTATCCTTCCATGGCTTCAGTAAATTAACATGATACACCTGCTCCGGCTTCCGCCGCCCTGGCTGGTGCACTTTGTAATTTACTTCCCTACTTTCTCGAGTACTTCATAGGGCCCCTGCCACCTAGCTAGAAATTTACTGTCAAGGGTGGGTACCAGAACTAAAACTCGGTCTCCGGGATTAAAGTCTCGCACCCGAGCCTGACGATTATAGACTCTACTTTGGGCCTGTTGTGCCGCCTCCATATGCTCCCGGACCAGTGGTAACACCCTCTCCATACGTTCCTGCATTTGGGTAACATATTCAATTACGCTTTTGTGGGGACGGGCTGTTGTTCCCACGCTTCCTTAGCGATGTCCAACAGGCCCCGAGGGTGTCTGCCATAAAGCAGTTCGAAGGGCGAGAACCCAGTAGAGGCCTGGGGCACCTCTCGCACTGCGAACATGAGATAGGGCAGAAGCAGGTCCCAGTCCTTCCCATCTCTAGACACCACCCTTTTTAACATATTTTTAGAGTTTGGTTAAACCTTTCGACAAGACCGTCCGTTTGCGGATGGTAAACGGACGTCCGCAATTGCTTTATACGCAACAACTTACACAGTTCCCTCATAACTTTGGACATAAAAGGGGTCCCTTGGTCTGTCAGAACCTCTTTTGGCAGGCCCACTCGGGAAAACATTTCCATTAACTCTTTGGCAATGAGCTTAGCTGAGGTATGTCGCAGAGGCACCGCCTCCGGATACCGAGTGGCATAGTCGAGAACTACCAGAATGTGCTGGTGGCCCCTGGCAGACTTTGGTACAGGCCCGATTAGATCCATAGCGATACGCTCGAATGGGACCTCAATTATTGGGAGAGGGACCAGGGGACTTCTGTAATGCGGCTGGGGGCTATTTACCTGACAGGTCGGACAGGACTTACAGAACTCCTCTACTTCCTTAAACAAACCGGGCCAGTAAAATCGCTGTAGTACGCGGTCCTGCGTTTTCTGCCACCCCATGTGTCCCCCAAGAACATGTTGGTGGGCAAGCTCCATAACAAGCTTGCGATATGCGGTGGGCACCACCAACTGTTCAACTGGCTCTCCTCGGATTTGGTTCACCCGATACAACATATCCTGAAGAACAATGAATCGTGGAAACATTAATTCAGCCCCAGGTTTCTGGGGTTTACCATCAATCATTACAACACTTTCCCAGGCCCTGGTTAGGGTTTGGTCCCGGTGTTGTGCGGTCCCAAAATTTTCCCCGGAGACATTGAGGTCTGCCAACTCAGGTCCCGGTGGCAAGTCCTCCGTGTCTCCCACCATTACACTCAGTGGGGTTGTCTCCCCCTCTACCGCTGGAGCAGTGGTCACCCCTACCGCTGGCCCTTCAGATTCGGGCTCCCAGGGTTCTGGCCTTCCAGTGGTATCAGGCCACTCTACTAGGGTTACCCCTGTCTCAGGTCCATCAGACACTTTTATTGCCGGCCACAGCGCCGGGAAACCTGGGAAGTCCCTCCCAAGTATCAGATCATGTGGGAGTTTGGTAGCGACAGCCACCTCATGGGTCCACTTACCGGCCGCTGTGGACAGAGTCACTAGTGCAGTGGGGTAGTCTTTTAAGTCTCCGTGGATGCATAGGACCCCGATTTTTCGGCCAGTATACTCCGCAGGCCGTACTAGGGCAGCTCTTACCAGGGAGACTAGACTCCCAGAGTCCAGCAGGGCCACCGCCAGGGAATCTCCCACCTCTACCTGACACAGGTGGTTATTATCCTGCACCTCACGGGTGCCAGTTGCGCACAGCTTCTGTGCATACAGGCAGTGGCGATACCCGTAGTTCACATCCATCGGCTCACCCTGCTGCGGACAGTCGGCCCTGATGTGGCCTGGCTCCTGACACCTCCAGCAAACCACGGGAGGCGGATCCGCAGGGGGTACATTCCGTGCAGGTCTCTCTGTCGCCGGTCGTCGGAACTGGGGTGGAGGCCTCCGGGGTTTGACTGGCCCCTTCCCAACAAGACTCCCCTGCAGGTTTCTGGTGGCCTCGTAACGCTCCACCAGGTCGACCATCTCCAGGGCACTTACCGGAGACGCCTGGCCGACCCAGTGCTGGAGGGGATAAGGCAGGGCCCTCCAAAAGATGTCCGCCAACAGTCGATCCAGCATGGCAGTGGGACTTAGTAGATCGGGCTGCAGCCACTTTTGCAGCCTGTGCAGCAGTTCGTAGTACTGCGGCCTAGCAGGTTCAGTCGCTTTAAAGTCCCACTGGTGGACTCTTTGAGCGCGGACCAGCACGTTCACCCCAGTCTGGCTAGGATCTCTCCTTTCACGGTGTCATAATCGGCCGCTTGGTCGTCCGACAAGTCGAAAAACACCTGCTGGGGTCCGGAAGCCAGGAACGGAGCGACTACCTCAGCCCACTGGTCACGGGGCAGCTTCTCCTCATGGCCACTTTTTCGAAGACTGCCAGGTAGGTCTCAGCATCATCCTCGGGGTCATCTTGGGAATCGCTGCACGGACCGCTTTCCGGGCATCATGGGCACGGTGAGAGGCTCCAGTCGCTTGCAAAGCCATTACATGTTGCAACAGCAGCTGGTTTGTCTCCTGCTGCTGCTTGTTGGCCTCCCGCTGCTGTAAATTGGCCTCCACGAGAGCCTTTACAACTGCCTCCATCTTGTCCGGGTTCACGTGTTGAAACTTTGCCGGCTTGACATATGACATTCACTTAGGCAAAAACGAAATTTCAGCGCTTACGCCAGCCTCACTGCGCATGCCCGCATCCGACACCAAATGTGGGGATTTGCTCTTGGCAGATAGGTGCGGGTGCAGTATAGAGGCGAAGGAAGCGGATTTTCAGTCATTCAACAGTGTTTTATTCACACTCTTGATAAAGCAAAACAACAGTCCTTGGTGCAGGTTCACACAGTAAACAAAACAAAAGTCCTTCAGGTTGTTACACTCACACACTGCAGGTCAGGAGCGATCGCCTGTGCTCCTGAAAGCTGGGTCACAGCCAAATGTCCACGGCAGGCCTCTGTGCACGCTGTACGCCTGCTAGCAGCTTCCAGACTCAGGCTCAGCTACAAACTCCACTTCCTGGAGTAATTTCCCCCCAGCTGACAGTGCTGGCTGGGCTTTTAAACCCAGTCAAAAACCAGGCCTGGATCGCGGGAAGCAACTACCCACCCTAAGCTTTAGTTGCTTCCAGTAAGAGCCAGCCCAGATTGGCTTTACAGCCATACTAGCTAAACAAGCTGTGTCCAGCAGCACTAGCTGCTGCTGACCTAAAAGAACAGGCTCTTACCTCACCGAGGCCAGGAAACTCGGTGACACGTACCTTCCGTCAATGACGGATCCCTGTGCCCTCTCACACACCGTATATGAGTGGTGGGCAGTGGGCACAGTACAGTCAGTGGGCCTGCTTAACACTGGTAGGCAACTGCAATTATATTACAGAGGAAACCTTAAATGACTTTTTTATCTGAAAAGTACTGTGCCACCCGATATGAGTGGTGAGCAATGGCAGTGGGCACAGTACAGTTAGTGGGCCTGACACTCACTGGCAGCCAACTGCAATTATATTAAAGAGTAAAAATTAAACAACTTTTTTATCTGCAAGGTACTGTGCCACCCGTTATGAGTGGTGGGCAGTGGGCACAGTACAGTCAGTGGGCCTGACACACACTGGCAGGCAACTGCAATTATATTAAAGGGCAAAAATTAAATGACTTTTTTATCTGCAAGGCACTGTGCCACCCGATATGAGTGGTGGGCACTGGCAGTGGGCACAGTACAGTCAGTGGGACTGACACACACTGGCAGTCAACTGCAATTATATAAACCCCTTCAGGACACTTGACGTACCGGTACGGCATATTCCGCGAATCCTTAAGGACACATGACGTACCGATAAGTCATGTGAACAAACTAAGATCGAGGCGCTGCAGGGCTTAATGGGGACAGGATGCCTGCTGAAATCATTCAGCAGGCATCCTGTCACAACGCCGAGGGGGTCATTTCAATTCAGACCTGCGGTTTGCTGCGTTTCCGGTCCTTTCGGGTCTCCGGTGACCCGATGAAATGGAAAAGGACGGTGATCAGTGGTGTGATTACCCACCACCAATCACAATCCGAACATCAGGGGCGGCAGTGCTGTCCTTGTTGCTGATTCGCCGCCCCGATGCTGTCCTTGGTGCTGATTCGTGCGGGAAGAGTTGCGGGAGAATTAAACTCCCGGAGCTCCTCTCTCCCCTCCTCTTCTTGCTCATGCTGCTGCTGCTGTGAGGACGTCTGAAGAGCCATCGTTACCACCCCATCACCAATCTGCACCCATCACCCTCAAGGTAGGTTTGGGTCAGTGAGGGAGAGGCGCGAATTAGGCAGGAATAGAAGGGACAGAATAGCTTAGGAAAAAAAAAAAAAATAATTTAACTGTTTGTTTGGAGCACCCAAATCTGGTGGTTGGGGTCCACAGCACTTAGCTGTGAGACCATAGACCCCCCAGGGGTGCTAATACTTGCCCCCCAGGCCCCCCCCGCCCCCCCCCCATTTTTTGGTGGTTCTTTTTTTTTTTTTTTGCGTGAGCTTACTGTGGCCGGCACTCTTAGTGTCAGGCCACTGTTTGCGCATCGCTCTTCCCACCGCTGATCAGCGTTGTACCGCTGATCAGCGAGTTAGAACTTTTTTAATTTTTTTTACACTTGTCAAATTTTTTATTCTTTTTAGAGTATGCGAACACCCGTGCCCCCACAACACACGCATATACACACGCACACACTCATACCCATGGCCCGCCAGACATTCTCGGTGGAGGAGGCATACGTCCATATGCTCTCCGATTCCGAGAGCCCCAGTGAGGATGAGGATGACCCCATGTTCCTCCTTTTGTCCGCATCCTCCTCATCATCATCTGAGTTGATCTATCTGATCAAGTCCTCCAACCATATAATACCATGCGGAAAACCCGGGCATGGTACAAAAAGGTTGCGGTCTACATGGTTCAGGTTGCCATGTACAACGCTTTTGTACTATCCTGAAGCGCTGGCAGCACTGGGACATTTCTCCAATTCTATGAGGCAGTCCTCAAGGACCTGATTTTTTCAGACCGGGAAAGAGCAGGTCGGAGTACCTCAGGAATTGGAGGGGCCCGGATCGTCCCTGGCCAGCATTTTCCAGGTGTGGTCCCCCATACTGGAAAGAAGGGAAAAACCCCAAAAAGATGCAGTGTGTGTCACAAGAGGGGGATACGGAAGGACACCACCACTCAATGTGACACGTGCCCCGATCATCCGGGCCTCTGCGTTTTTGGTTGCTTCAGGGAGTATCACACTTCCATGGAGTACTACATTTTTATAATTCCCGACAGTCCCCTAGAAAATATATAAAAAAAACAATGGCTCTCAGACTTTGGAGACACGGAAAGAATTTTTTTTTCCAAAAATGATATTATTTTTAGTGCAGGCATCCTCAAACTGTGGCCTTCCAGATGTTGTAAAACTACAACTCCCAGCATGCCCAGCTACAGCTATCAGCAGGGCATGGTGGGAATTGTAGTTTTACAACATCTGGAAGGCCGCAATTTGAGGATGCCTGCACTAAAAATAATATCATTTTTGGAAAAAAAAAATGTTTCCGTGTCTCCAAAGTCTGAGAGCCAGTCTGAGAGCCAAAGTCTTAGGCTATGAAGATAGTAAAATTATTTACAGTTGTGTTCAAAATTATTCAACCCTCAATGCTGTAAAGGGTTTTAGGGAATTTAGTGTACATTTGTAATTGTGTTCAGAATGAAATCTTACAAGGACTTTTTAAAGAACCAAATGCAACTAAAATGACATCAATTGTTTTTGTAATGCAGTATTAAATGTTTTTTTTGTGATTTCTTCATTGACACAATTATTCAACCCCTTAAAGACTACCACTCTTAAGAACAGAGGTTCATTCAAGTGTTTCCGATCAGGTATTGAAAAAACCTGTGGATGTCAAGGAGCAGCAATCAAGCATAATAAGCACCAATTGGGCAGATTTAAAATGACTGTGATACTCAGCTCGTTCTAGACATTTACTGGGGTGTTTACAAACATGGTGAAGTCAAGAGAATGGTCCAGGAAGACAAGAGAAGAGGGGATTTCTCTTCACAGGAAGGGTAATGGCTATAAGAAGATTGCAAAGATGTTAAACATACCAAGAGACACCATAGGAAGCATCATTCGCAAATTCAAGGCAAAGGGCACTGTTGAAACGCTACCTGGTCGTGGCAGAAAGTAGATACTGACCTCGACTGCTGTGCGCTACCTGAAGCGCAAAGTGGAGAAAAGTCCCCGTGTGACTGCTGAGGAATAGTGATGTCGCAAACATAAAATTTTCCGTTCACGAACAGCGAACGTGTACTTCCGCAAATGTTCGCGAACGGGCGAACCGCCATAGACTTCAATAGGCAGGAGAATTTTAAAACCCACAGGGACTCTTTCTGGCCACAATAGTGATGGGAAAGTTGTTTCAAGGGGTCTAACACCTGGACTGTGGCATGCCGGAGGGGGATCTATGGCAAAACTCCCATGGAAAATTACGTAGTGGACGCAGAGTCGGGTTTTAATCCATAAAGGGCATAAATCAACTAACATTCCTAAATTGTTTGGAATAACATGCTTTAAAACATCCAGTGTGTGTATACGATCAGGTATGATGTTGTATCGATCAGGTAGTGTAAGGGTTACGCCCACTTTACAGACATTGGCAGACCAAACTCCCCTTTTAATGCACCGCAAACAACCGCAAACAGTTCATTTGCACAACCGCAAACTCCCCATTTGCACAAGGTTGGATACCAAGCTAGCCACGTCCCGGTGATGTCATTGAAGGTTTCTTCCTCCACCCAGCCACGTACAAAACCAAGGGTCCCCAAAAGGTGAATTGAATTGATTTTTCGAATGGGGAGATGGTTTAAAAAACGCTGGCTCTCTCCCCTTTGTTTTTATCCATGGTCACTGCGTCTGCGCCGTGCAATTTACTGTCACACCCGATATGAGTGGTATTTTCTGTAGTACTATTCTCAGCAGTTTAATCCCTCTAACGTCCCCAATCTGGGGGCCATTGATTGAATAGATTTTTCGAACGGGGAGATGGTTAAAAAAACGCTGGCTCCCTCCCCTTTGTTTTTATCCACGGTCACTGCGTCTGCGCCGTGCAATTTACTGTCACACCCGATATGAGTGGTATTTTCTGTAGTACTATTCTCGTCAGTTTAATCCCTCTAACGTCCCCAATCTGGGGGCCATTTATTGAATAGATTTTTCGAACGGGGAGATGGTTAAAAAATCGCTGGCTCCTTCCACTCTGTTTTAGTCCACGGTGACTGCGTCTGCGCCGTGCAATTTACTGTCACACCCGATATGAGTGGTATTTTCTGTAGTACTATTCTCATCAGTTTAATCCCTCTAACGTCCTCAATCTGGAGGCCATTTATTGAATAGATTTTTCGAACGGGGAGATGGTTAAAAAAACGCTGGCTCCCTCCCCTTTGTTTTTATCCACGGTCACTGCGTCTGCGCCGTGCAATTTACTGTCACACCGATATGAGTAGTATTTTCTAAAGTACTATTCTCATCAGTTTAATCCCTCTAACGTCCCCAATCTGTAGCCATTTATTGAATAGATTTTTCGAACAGGGAGATGGTTAAAAAAACGCTGGCTCCCTCCATTCTGTTTTAATCCACGGTGACTGCGTCTGCGCCGTGCAATTTACTGTCACACCCGATATGAGTGGTATTTTCTGTAGTACTATTCTCATCAGTTTAATCCCTCTAACGTCCCCAATCTGAGGGCCATTTATTGAAAAGATTTTTCGAACGGGGAGATGGTTAAAAAAAACGCTGGCTCCCTCCCCTTTGTTTTTATCCACGGTGACTGCGTGTGCGCCGTGCAATTTACTATCACACCCGATATGAGTGGTATTTTCTGTAGTACTATTCTCATCAGTTTAATCCCCGTTACATCCCATATCAGGGATTGCCTTTTGTGAAAAAAAATTTAGGCTGGGTACCTTCGACTGCCTTCACAGTGACAGACCAAACTCTCATACACCAAACTGAATTGATTTCAGGAACCGGGAGATGGAAAAAGCAGCTTGGTCGGTCCTCATACTCCCAAATTGGGGCACTGCGCGTGCACAGAGCAATGTGCTGTGACACCCTATATGAGTGGTGTCTTAACTAGTACTATTCCTATCAGTTTAATCCCTGTTACGCACCCTATCCGGTCGAATTGATTAACCATTGTCGAATTAGCGAACCATTACGACATCATGAAATAATTTAGTTCTGAGCTCTGTACTTGCTTTCTATTGGAATTGATGGGGATTTTTTTAATTGTCTGCATCATTTCTAATAAATTATTAAGAGACTTTATTATGATTTTTATTTTATGTAATAAAAACCCATACAACATATAAAAAGAAAAGGTAAATGAATGTTTTTTCTATGAAATATTATCCAGCCGTCCGATCGCTTTTGGTCTGACTATAATGAAGCAACGGCCTTATCATCTGGGGTGTGGCAACATTGCCAACACACTCATAGAGGTAAAGATTGCTTCATTGTGATACGCAAGCCCCTTTACCACAACAAGGTAATGATCACGAAGGGGAATTGACACTTGTATGTGCCTTTTTTTTTTTTTGCAGCCACAGTGCTGCACCATAGGACAGAAAAATTAGGCATGTACACATGCCTGAAAAATAATGGCATTGTTGCAGCCGCTATTGTAGCAGCGGCCGGAAAAATTTATGTTTTCCAGGCAGAAAAGAGACTAAAACATTGCGGCTTGAACCCTAGTTGGTGGTGGAGAATTCCCAAAAGTCATCCGGTATGCAGACATTAAATACAGCAGCGTGGGGACCATTTTGAGGCCAAGGCATGTAATCAGGCCTTTTGTTAGTCAAACGTATCCCCCACTGTCAGTCCCTTCGGGATCCATGCCTCATTCATCTTTATGAAGGTGAGGTAATCAACACTTTTTTGACTGAGGCGACTTCTCTTGTCAGTGACAATGCCTCCTGCTGCACTAAAGGTCCTTTTTGTCAGGACACTTGAAGCAGGGCAGGCCAGAAGTTCTATCACGAACTGGGATAGCTCAGGCCACAGGTCAAGCCTGCACACCCAGTAGTGAAGGGGTTCATTGCTCCTCAGAGTGTCGATATCTGCTGTTAAGGCGAGGTAGTCTGCTACCTGTCGGTCGAGTCGTTCTCTAAGGCTGGATTCCGAAGGGCTGTGGCGATGGGTAGGACTGAAAAAGCTCCGCATGTCCTCCATCAACAACACATCTGTAAATTGTCCAGTCCTTGCCGCTGTGGTAGGAGGAGGATTACACTCACCTCTTCCCCTGTTAGATTCCTGTTGTGCTGTGACATCCCCCTTATAAGCTGTGTAAATAATATTTTTTAGTTTGGTTTTGAACTGCTGCATCCTTTCCGACTTTCGGTAATTTGGTAACATTTCTGCCACTTTCTGCTTATACCGGGGGTCTAGTAGCGTGGCCACCCAGTACAGGTCGTTCTCCTTCATCCTTTTTATACGTGGGTCCCTCAACAGACATGACAGCATTAAAGACCCCATTTGAACAAGGTTGGATGCAGAGCTACTCATTTCCCGTTCCTCGTCCTCACTGATGTCATTGACGGTCTGTTCTTCCCCCCAGCCACGTACAACACCATGGGTCCCAGATAGGTGACAACAACGAGCATCCTGGGGTGCCTGCTGTGGTTGGTCTTCCTCCTCCTCAAAGCTGCCACATTCCTCCTCTGACTCCTCTTCCTCATACTCCTCTTCCAGCGTTGCCGCAGGTCCGGCAAGCGATGATGACAAGGCTGTTTCTGGTGGTGATGGTGACCACAACTCTTCCTCTTCCTCTTCACGCTCATCTACAGCGTGATCCAACACTCTTCGCAGGGCACGCTCCAGGAAGAAAACAAATGGGATGAGGTCGCTGATGGTGCCTTCGGTGCGACTGACTAGGTTTGTCACCTCCTCATAAGGACGCATGAGCCTACAGGCATTACGCATGAGTGTCCAGTAATGTGGCAAAAAGATTCCCAGCTCCGCAGAGGCTGTCCTAGCACCCCGGTCATACAAATACTCGTTGACGGCTTTTTCTTGTTGGAGCAGGCGGTCGAACATTAGGAGTGTTGAATTCCAACGTGTCGGGCTGTCGCAAATCAAGCGCCTCACTGGCATGTTGTTTTGCCGCTGAATATCGGAAAAGTGCGCCATGGCCGTGTAGGAACGCCTGAAATGGCCACACACCTTCCTGGCCTGCTTGAGGACGTCCTGTAAGCCTGGGTACTTAGACACAAAACGTTGTACGATGAGATTCAACACATGTGCCATGCACGGCACATGTGAAAACTTGCCCAAATTCAATGCCGACAACAAATTTGTTCCATTGTCACACACCACTTTGCCAATCTCCAGTTGGTGCGGGGTCAGCCACTGATCCACCTGTGCGTTCAGGGCGGACAGGAGTGCTGGTCCTGTGTGGCTCTCTGCTTTCAGGCAAGTCAACCCCAAGACAGCGTGACACTGTCGTATCCGGGATATGGAATAACCCCTGGAGAGGTGAGGGGATTCAGTTGATGTGCAGCCAGACGCCGCAGCAGAAGAGGACTCAGCCGAGGAGGATATCGAAGAGGATGGAGTAGGAGTAGAGGAGGTGGCAGTAGGTCTGCCTGCAAGTCGTGGTGGTGTCACCAACTCCGCTGCGGAGCCACGCATTCCATGCTTGTCAGCCGTCAGCAGGTTGACCCAATGCGCAGTGTACGTGATATACCTGCCCTGACCGTGCTTTGCAGACCAGGAATCAGTGGTCAGATGGACCCTTGCCCCAACACTGTATGCCAGAGATGCCATGACTTCCTTTTCAATGACATGGTAGAGGTTTGGGATTGCCTTTTTTGAAAAAAAAATTTGTCCGGGTACCTTCCACGGTGGTGTCCCAATAGCCACACATTTTTTGAAGGCCTCAGACTCCACCAGCTGGTATGGTAAAAGCTGGCGGGCTAAGAGTTCCGTCAAGCCAGCTGTCAGTCGCCGGGCAAGGGGCTGATTCTGTGACATTGGCTTTTTACGCTCAAACATGTCCTTGACAGACACCTGACTGTGGGCAGATGAGCAGGAACTGCTGAAGGTGAGAGGAGGAGTGGCGGGTGGTTGAGAGGGGGCAGGGAGGACAGCAGTGGTTGACGTGGCTGAAGATGCTGGACCAGGAGGAGCATGGTGGCTTTGAGTTTGTGTGCTGCTTGTACTCATGTGTTGATCCCATAGGCGTTTGTGATGTGAGATCATGTGCCTTCGCAAAGCAGTTGTACCAAGGTGGGTGTTGGACTTCCCACGACTCAGTTTCTTTTGGCACAGGTTGCAAATGGCATTGCTGTTATCAGAGGCAGACACACACAAAAAATGCCACACTGCTGAGCTTTGCAATGACGGCATTCTGGTGGTGGCAACAGCATGCATTGACTGGCGTGCTGTCTGGCTGACCCCAGGTGCCGATACATGCTGTCTGACTGTGCCACTAACTCCTTGCGACGACCCCCCTCTGCTTCCAACTTGTCTCCTCATTCTATCTGTCTCCCTTTCTGAACTTTCCCCCTCTTCTTCTCTTCGAGCAGGCACCCACGTGGCATCCGTGGACACATCGTCATCATCAACCGCTTCACTTGTATCTGACACCTCAGCAAAGGAAGCAGCAGCGGGTACAACATCATCATCATCATCACACTGTACGTCCATGTGTGTAATCCTGCCTGACTGAGACATATCCCTGTAATCTACATCATCTGGCAATAATGGTTGCGCATCACTAATTGCATCCAACTGATGTGTAAATAACTCCTCTGACGGATCAAGTGAAGCGGCTGTGGTGGCTGTGGTGGTAGTGGCGGCGGGCGGGTGCGTGGTAACTTGAGAGCAGGTGACCGAAGCTGAGCTGGAGGAGGATGGTGCGTCAAGGTTCTTAGCGGAAGCTGTTGAAGATTGGGTGTCCTGTCTGAGCCAGTCAACTATGTCCTCAGAATTTTTCGGGTTCAGGGTACGTGGCCTCTGAACACTAGGCATTATTCCAGGGACAGTGGAAATCACAGCACCACGACCACGACGGCCCCTGCGGGGTGGCCTGCCTCTGCCTTTCATTTTTTTTTAGATAAGTGGTACTACGCGTGCTAGATACTGTGCCACCCGGTATCAGTGGTGGGCACTGGCAGTGGGCACACTACAGTCAGTGGAAGTGGGCCTGACACACACTGGCAGCAGGCAAGCAACTGAATTTAGACTACTGTCTAAAAATTAAATGCCTTTTTTATCGGCAAGCTACTGTGCCACCCGGTATCAGTGGTTGGCACTGGCAGTGGGCACACTACAGTCAGTGGAAGTGGGCCTGACACACACTGGCAGCAGGCAAGCAACTGAATTTAGACTACTGTCTAAAAATTAAATGCCTTACTTATCGGCAAGCTACTGTGCCACCCGGTATCAGTGGTTGGCACTGGCAGTGGGCACACTACAGTCAGTGGAAGTGGGCCTGACACACACTGGCAGCAGGCAAGCAACTGAATTTAGACTACTGTCTAAAAATTAAATGCCTTATTTATCGGCAAGCTACTGTGCCACCCGGTATCAGTGGTTGGCACTGGCAGTGGGCACACTACAGTCAGTGGAAGTGGGCCTGACACACACTGGCAGCAGGCAAGCAACTGAATTTAGACTACTGTCTAAAAATTAAATGCCTTATTTATCGGCAAGCTACTGTGCCACCCGGTATCAGTGGTTGGCACTGGCAGTGGGCACACTACAGTCAGTGGAAGTGGGCCTGACACACACTGGCAGCAGGCAAGCAACTGAATTTAGACTTCTGTCTAAAAATCAAATGCCTTATTTATCGGCAAGCTACTGTGCCACCCGGTATCAGTGGTTGGCACTGGCAGTGGGCACACTACAGTCTGTGGAAGTGGGCCTGACACACACTGGCAGCAGGCAAGCAACTGAAATTAGATTAATGTGTAAAAATTAAATGCCTTATTTATCGGCAAGCTACTGTGCCACCCGGTATCAGTGGTTGGCACTGGCAGTGGGCACACTACAGTCAGTGGAAGTGGGCCTGACACACACTGGCAGCAGGCAAGCAACTGAATTTAGACTACTGCCTAAAAATGAAATGCCTTATTAATCGACAAGCTACTGTGCCACCCGGTATCAGTGGTTGGCACTGGCAGTGGGCACACTACAGTCAGTGGAAGTGGGCCTGACACACACTGGCAGCAGGCAAGCAACTGAATTTAGACTACTGTCTAAAAATTAAATGCCTTATTTATCGGCAAGCTACTGTGCCACCCAGAATCAGTGGTTGGCACTGGCAGTGGGCACACTACAGTCTGTAGAAGTGGGCCTGACACACACTGGCAGCAGGCAAGCAACTGAATTTAGACTACTGTCTAAAAATTAAATGCCTTATTTATCGGCAAGCTACTGTGCCACCCGGTATCAGTGGTTGGCACCGGCAGTGGGCACACTACAGTCAGTGGAAGTGGGCCTGACACACACTGGCAGCAGGCAAGCAACTGAATTTAGACTTCTGTCTAAAAATCAAATGCCTTATTTATCGGCAAGCTACTGTGCCACCCGGTATCAGTGGTTGGCACTGGCAGTGGGCACACTACAGTCAGTGGAAGTGGGCCTGACACACACTGGCAGCAGGCAAGCAACTGAATTTAGACTACTGTCTAAAAATTAAATGCCTTATTTATCGGCAAGCTACTGTGCCACCCGGTATCAGTGGTTGGCACTGGAAGTGGGCACACTACTGTCAGTGGAAGTGGGCCTGACACACACTGGCAGCAGGCAAGCAACTGAATTTAGACTACTGTCTAAAAATTAAATGCCTTATTTATCGGCAAGCTACTGTGCTACCCGGTATCATTGGTTGGCACTGGCAGTGGGCACACTACAGTCAGTGGAAGTCTGCCTGACACACACTAGCAGCAGGCAAGCAACTGAAATTACACTAAAGTGTAAAAATTAAATGCCTTTTTTTGATGCAAAGTCCTGTGCCACACGGGATGACAGGGGTGGGCACTGGCAGTGGGCACACTACAGTCAGTGGAAGTCGGCCTGACACACACTAGCAGCAGGCAAGCAACTGAAATTACACTAAAGTGTAAAAATGAAATGCCTTTTTTATGCAAAGTCCTGTGCCAGCTGGTATGAGTGGTGGGCACTGGCAGTGGGCACACTACAGTCAGTGGAAGTCGGCCTGACACACACTAGCAGCAGGCAAGCAGCTGAAATTACACTAAAGTGTAAAAATTAAATGCCTTTTTTATGCAAAGTCCTGTGCCAGCTGGTATGAGTGGTGGGCACTGGCAGTGGGCACACTACAGTCTGTGGGCCTGCAGCTCCTCACACACAGGCAGGCCAGGCAACTCCAATATGTATATGGAGAAAAAAAAAAAGCAGACTGATGTTGCAGCCCTAAAAAGGGCTTTTTGGGGTGCTGTCAGGACGCTGTCCTTACAGCAGAGATCAGATGAGTCTTTCAGGACTGGAGTGGACACTGAATTCACTAGCAAAGCTATCGATTTCCCTATTAAATCAGCAGCAACTACACTCTCCCTCCTCTCACTAAGACTGCAAATTCCGAATGAATCTAAAATGGATGCTGTTCAGGAGATGGGAGGGTCTGGGAGGGAGGGTATGCTGCTGATTGGCTGGAATGTGTCTGCTGACTGTGAGGTACAGGGTCAAAGTTTGCTCAATGATGATGTATAGGGGGCGGACCGAACATCGCATGTGTTCTCCCGCTGCGGCGAACGCGAACAAGCTATGTTCGCCGGCGGATAGTTCAGGCCATCTCTACTGAGGAACTGAAAAAAGATTTGTCAGATGCGGGTACTGAAGTTTCAGCTCAGACAATAAGGCGCACACTGCGTAATGAAGACCTCCATGAACAGAACTCCCAGGCGCACCCCCTTGCTGTCTCCAACGAATAAGAAGAGTCGACTGCAGCATGCCAAAAGTCATGTGGACAAACCACAAAAGTTTTGGGATAGTGTTCTGTGGACTGATGAAACAAAATTAGAACTGTTTGGGACCATGGATCAACGCTATGTTTGGAGGAGGAAGAATAAAGCCTATGAAGAAAAGAACACCTTGCCTACTGTGAAGCATGGCGGGGGGTCAATCATTCTTTGGGGCTGTTTTGATTCTACAGGTACAGGGAAGCTTCAGCGTGTGCAAGGTACCATGAATTCTCTTCAGTACCAGGACATATTGGATGAAAACGAGATGCAATCCGTCACAAACCTGAGGCTTGGGAGACGTTAGACCTTTCAAGAGGACAATGATCCCAAGCATACCTCCAAGTCCACTAGAGCATGGTTGCAGATTAAAGGCTGGAACGTTTTGAAGTGGCCATCGCAGTCACCAGACTTAAATCCGATTAAGAACCTCTGGTGGGACTTAAAGAATAAATACACCAACGCTCACAAAGGAGCTAACAGCCTCTTTTATCCCCAATTGATTAAAAAGTAACTTTTATTGATTAAAGTTAAAAGTACCTATGGTGAGCACACATGTTTAAAACTTTCTACTCCCAGTGAAATCTTAGAGCCTACTGTAGACTGTGATCTAAACAGTTCACCACGGCCGTGCACTTGCCGCTGGTGAATAAAGGGTATGCTACTAAGCCCGCTGTATCACAGTAATGCTGTGTAAGAGCAGCTGCCAGCTGCTAGACTAACATTCGTGTGTATTCTCTATTTGCTCGGCCCAATGATAAACTGAGAGAGAACATAAAACAAAAAACAATTAGTCCCCCCTTAAAGAAAGCAGTTGCAGCACGTAAGCCTAAGAATGTGACTGAACTGGAGGCTTTTGCCCATGAAGAATGGGCGAAGATACCCGTAGATCGCTGCAAGACACTTGTGTCAAGCTATGCTTCACGTTTAAAAGCTGTTATAACTGGAAAAGGATGTTGTATTAAGTACTAAGATTGAATGTCACTTGGGGGTTGAATAAAACTGATAATGATGTGAGCACAGAAAAGACATTTGTGGTTATTTCATTATAAATGTTATGTTATATTTGTCTGACTTACAAGTGCCTCTTTGATTTAATTGTAAACAAGATGACTGAAATGATCAAAATCAATGTCAAACTGGCCAAAACACTCAATTTCAGTGGGGGTTGAATAATTTTGAACACAACTGTATTTCTTGTTCCTAAAATGATAATATAGTGTAAAATCTAAATAAATCAAAAAAAGTTGACATGTTAGGTATTGCCACGTCAATAATAATTTGCCCTATAAAAACAACATTTGACTTAACCCCTCGGATGAACAGCGTTAAAAAAATAAATAAAAAACGGCGCCAAAACACCCAATTTTGGGCAAAATTTCAGTTTTAATCCATATTTTCCGGTAATAAAGCAAGGGTTAACAGTCAAACAAAACTAAATATTTATTACCTTGATTCTGTAGTTTGCATAAACACCCCATATGTGGTTGTAAATGGCTATATAGCCACACGGCAGGGCATAGAACGAAGGGAACGTCATATGGTTTCTGGAAGGTAGATTTTGATGGGCTGGTTTCTTTACACCATGTCCCATTAGAAGCCCCCCTGATGTAGCCTAGACTAGAAACTCCAAAAAAGTGACCCCATCTAAGAAACTACACCCCTCAAGGTATTCAAAAATTACTTTACAAACTTTGCTAACCCTTTAAATGTTCCACAAAACTTAATGGCGAATGTAGAAACAATTTTAGAATTTACATTTTTTGTTAGCTTGCCATAAAAAAGTGTAATATAGAGCAATGAAAAATCATATTTACCCTAAAATAGTCCCAAAACAACAACCACCTTATCCCGTAGTTTCCTAGATGGGAGTCACTTTTATGGAGTTTCTACTCAAGGGGTGTAGCAGGGGGCTTGAAAGGGTACATGGTGTAAATAAACCAGTCCAGCAAAATCTGCCTTCCAAAATCCATATGGCGTTCCCCTTCTTCTATGTCCTGCCGTTTGGCCTAACAGTAGTTTACGACCACATATGGGGTGTTTCTGCAAAGTACAGAATCAGGGCAACCCATATTGAGTTTTGTTTGGCCATTAACCTATTTTTTCCAGTAAAAAAAGTAAAGGTTAAAATGGAAAATTTTCAAAAAAATCGAAATTCCTAAATTGTTTCTCCATCTTCCATGAACTCTTGTGGAACACCTACAAGGTTAACAACATCTCTAAACCCAGTTTTAATACCTTGAGGGGTGTACTTTCTTAGATGGAGTAACTTTTTTGGAATTTCTATTCTTGGGTGCATCAGGGGGGCTTGAAATAGGACAATGTATAAAAAAAAAACAGAAATCTACCATTCAAAACCCATATTGCGTTCCCATCCTTCTATGTCCTTCCGTTTGGCCAAACAGCAGTTTAGGACCACATATGGGGTGTTTATGTAAACTAGAGAATCAGGGCAACCCATATTGAGTTTTGTTTGGCAGTTAACCCCTAATTTATTACTGGAAAAAATCGCGTAAAATGGAAAATTTTCCAAAAAATTGAAATTCTAAAATTGTCAGTGGGCCTGACACACACTGGCAGGCAACTGCAATTATATTAAAGGGTAAAAATTAAACGACTTTGTTATCTGCAAGGTACTGTGCCACCCGATATGAGTGGTCGGCAGTGGGCACAGTACAGTCAGTCGGCCTGACACACACTGGCAGGCAACTGCAATTATATTAAATGGTAAAGATTAAACGACTTTTTTATCTGCAAGGTACTGTGCCACCCGATATGAGTGGTGGGCACTGGCAGCGGGCACAGTACAGTCTGTGGGCCTGACACACACTGACAGGCAACTGCAATTATATTAAAGGGTACAAATTAAATGACTTTTTTATCTGCAAGGTACTGCGCCACCGTATATGAGTGGTGGGCAGTGGACACAGTACAGTCTGTGGGCCTGACTTACACCGGCAGGCAACTGTAATTATATTAAAAGGTAAAAATTAAATGACTTTTTTTTATCTGCAGGGTACTGTGCCACCATATATGAGTGATGGGCAGTGGGCACCGTACAGTCTGTGGGCCTGACTTACACTGGCAGGCAACTGCAATTATATTACAGGGTAAAAATTAAATGACTTTATCTGCAAGGTACTGTGCCACCCTATATGAGTGGTGGGCAGTGGGCACAGTACACTCTGTGGGCCTGACACACACTGGCAGGCAACTGCAATTATATTAAAGGGTATAAATTAAATGACTTTTTTATCTGCAAGGTACTGCGCCACCGTATATGAGTGGTGGGCAGTGGACACAGTACAGCCTGTGGGCCTGACTTACACCGGCAGGCAACTGCAATTATATTAAAAGGTAAAAATTAAATGACTTTTTTATCTGCAAGGTACTGTGCCACCCTATATGCGTGATGGGCAGTGGGCACCGTACAGTCTGTGGGCCTGACTTACACTGGCAGGCAACTGCAATTATATTACAGGGTAAAAATTAAATGACTTTATCTGCAAGGTATTGTGTCACCCAATATTAGTGGTGGGCACTGGCAGTGGGCACAGTACATTCAGTCGGCCTAACATACACTGGCAGGCAACTGCAATTATATTAAAGGGTAAAAACTGAACAACTTTTTTATCTGCAAGGTACTGTGCCACCCGATATGAGTGGTGGGCACAGGCAGTGGGCACAGTACAGTTAGTGGGCCTGACACACACTGGCAGGCAACTGCAATTATATTAAAGGGTAAAAATTAAATGACTTTTTCATCTGCAAGGTACTGTGCCACCTGATATGAATGGTGGGCAGTGGGCACAGTACAGTCAGTCAGCCTGACACACACTGGCAGGCAACTGCAATTATATTAAAGGGTAAAAATTAAATGACTTTTTTATCTGCAAGGTACTGTGCCACCCGATATGAGCGGTGGGCACTGGCAGTGGGCACAGTACAGTCAGTGGGCCTGACACACACCGGCAGGCAACTGCAATTATATTAAAAGGTAAAAATTAAATGACTTTTTTATCTGCAAGGTACTGTGCCACCCTATATGCGTGATGGGCAGTGGGCACCGTACAGTCTGTGGGCCTGACTTACACTGGCAGGCAACTGCAATTATATTACAGGGTAAAAATTAAATGACTTTATCTGCAAGGTATTGTGTCACCCAATATTAGTGGTGGGCACTGGCAGTGGGCACAGTACATTCAGTCGGCCTAACATACACTGGCAGGCAACTGCAATTATATTAAAGGGTAAAACTGAACGACTTTTTATCTGCAAGGTACTGTGCCACCCGATATGAGTGGTGGGCACAGGCAGTGGGCACAGTACAGTTAGTGGGCCTGACACACACTGGCAGGCAACTGCAATTATATTAAAGGGTAAAAATTAAATGACTTTTTCATCTGCAAGGTACTGTGCCACCTGATATGAATGGTGGGCAGTGGGCACAGTACAGTCAGTCAGCCTGACACACACTGGCAGGCAACTGCAATTATATTAAAGGGTAAAAATTAAATGACTTTTTTATCTGCAAGGTACTGTGCCACCCGATATGAGCGGTGGGCACTGGCAGTGGGCACAGTACAGTCAGTGGGCCTGACACACACTGGCAGGCAACTGCAATTATATTAAAGGGCAAAAATTAAATGACTTTTTTATCTGCAAGGTACGGTGCCACCCTATATGAGTGGTGGGCAGTGGGTACAGTACAGTCAGTGGGCCTGACACTCACTGGCAGGCAACTGCAATTATATTACAGAGGAAAAATTAAATGACTTTTTTATCTGCAAGGTACTGTGCCACCCTATATGAATGGTGGGCAGTGGGCACAGTACAGTCAGTGGGCCTGACACACACTGGCAGGCAACTGCAATTATATTAAAGGGTAAAAATTAAACGACTTTTTTATCTGCAAGGTACTGTGCCACCTGATATGAGTGGTGGGCACTGGCAGTGGGCACAGTACAGTCAGTGGGCCTGACACACACTGGCAGGCAACTGCAATTATATTAAAGGGTAAAAATTAAATGACTTTTTTATCTGCAAGTTACTGTGCCACCCTATATGAGTGGTGGGCAGTGGGCACAGTACAGTCAGTGGGCCTGACACACACTGGCAGGCAACTGCAATTATATTACACAGGAAAAAATAAATGACTATTTTATTTGCAAGTTACTGTGCCACCCTATATGAGTGGTGGGCAGTGGGCACAGTACAGTCAGTGGGCCTGACACACACTGGCAGGCAACTGCAATTATATTAAAGGGTAAAAATTAAATTACTTTTTTATCTGCAAGTTACTGTGCCACCCTATATGAGTGGTGTGCACACAGTACAGTCTGTGGGCCTGCGACCTCTCACACACAGGCAGGCAACTGCAATATATATATATATATATATATATATATATATATATATATATATATGTATATATATATACAAATAGGCTGATGTACCAGCCCTAAAAAGGGCTTTTTTGGGGTGCTGTCATTACGCTGTCCTTACAGCAGATGAGTCTTTGAGGAGTGGACACAGAACCGACTGTAGTTGACATGAACACGTGCTGGAACTTGACGTTACACATGTTGGCCAGGCTTTGTGAGCAGCAGAGGGCAGTAGTGGAATACCAGCTACAATATGGTCGTCGCCTTTCCAGTCAGCTTCCGCTCTTCACAAGTGACGAGTGGGCATTGATGTCTGACCTCTGTGAGGTTTTACGCAAATTCGAGGAATCACATGGTGAGCGGTGATAACGCTGTTATTAGTGTAACCATCCCACTTCTGTGTCTACTCAAACGCTCGCTGCTTACAATTAAGGCGGACGCTTTGTATGGGGGAAGACAGTACACAGGGTAATAGCCAGACCACTCCCAGTTCATCTTCTCAGCGCAAATTGGATGATGATGATGAGGAGGAGCAGGATAACGTTGTCTCCTAAAGAGGGTAGTACCCATGGACCTTTTATTCCATCTGTTCAGCGTGGATGGGTAGAAGAGGAGGAAGAGGATGAGGAGATTGAGAGTCATCCTCCTGATGAGGACAGTGAAGTCTTGTCTGTTGGGACTCTGGCACACATGGCTGACTTTTTGTTAGGCTGCATTTCCCGTGACCCTTGCGTTGTACGCATTTTGGCCAACACCGATTACTGGTTGTTTGCCCTTCTCGACCCCCGCTACAAAGAGAACTTCTCATCTCTCATTCCTGTGGTGGAGAGGCCGAACAAAATGGTGCAATACCAGAAGGTCCATGTGGAAAAATTGCTCCAAAAATTTCAAGCTGACAACGCTGGATGTAGAGTACGTAGTTCCTTGGCCAACCGAAGAAGGGAGACGAGGGGAACACACAGCAGTTCCAAAAGAGGCAGGGCAACACTCTCCAAGGCCTGGGACAGTTTTATGACACCCAGCCAGCACCCTCAACCTGATGCGCAGCCTAGTGTCACAAGGAGGGAAAAAGTTTGGAAGATAATGAAGGAGTACGTAGCAGTGATCCCTCTGTGCATTACAACTATTGGGTGTCCAAGCTGGACACGTGGCACAAACTGACGCTCTACACCTTGGAGGTTCCAGCCAGCCCCGCCGCCAGAGTTTTGTCAGAGCGTGTATTTAGTGCTGCTAAGGGCATAATAACTGATGATTAGAGTTGAGTGAACACCCGGGTTTGGCCAAACTTCACCGCAAAGTTCGAGTTCGGGACCCGAACTTGACCCCAAACCTGAACCCCATTGAAGTCAATGGGGACCCGAACTTTGGGGCACTAAAATGGCTCTAAAAAGTAATGGAAAGGGCTAGAAGGCAATTGCCCAGCAAACAAATATGGATAGGGAAATGATTTAAAATAACATAAAATACATAAAAATTAAAAAAAAATTGAACTAGGAGGAGGAGGTTGAGGAGGCGGTGGACATGGTGGTGTAGGTGGAAGCAGTGGTTGAGGAGGTAGTCGTCAACAACACAGTTTTTTACTTTTTATTTGGATAGACCCCATTGGGAAATACCAAAAAGAAAACAAAGAGAAAGTGCTCTGGAGTATAACAAAGGCTGGGTGAGGCCAGAATGCATGTCTATTCTTCACAAGGTACGGACATGTCCTGTGGAATCCATGCCTGGTTCATTTTAATGAACGTGAGCTTGTCCACATTGGCTGTGGACAGACGGCTGCGCTTGTCTGTGAAAACACCCCCTGCCATGCTAAACACATGTTCAGACAATAAACTGGATGCAGGGCAGGCCAGCACCTCCAAGGTGTAAAGGGCAAGTCCAGGCCATGAGAATTTGAATGGGGAAGACCCACCAGTCAGTATGTGTAGGCGTGTGCACACATACTGTTCCACCATATTGCTGAAATGCTGCCTCCTGCTAAGACGTTCCAAATCAGCTAGTGGTACTGGTTCTTGTGGCGTGCTGACAAAGCTTTTCCACATTTTGGTCATGCTAACCCTGCCTTCTGAGGTGCTGGCAGTGCCCCAGCTGCGTTGTCGACTTCTTCCTCCTCCTTTGCCTTCGCCTTGTACTTCCCCCGGTGTCAGGTGGGAATGCCATCAGCAGCGTATCTACCAGTGTGCGCTTGTAGTAGCGCATCTTCCTATCACGCTCCAGGGAATTAAGGACAGCGCGTTGTCCTTGTAACGTGGATCCAGCGGTTGTTGCGCAGGCACTGCAGCATGTAGTCGCTTATGTGTGCCAGGCTGCCCAAAGGCAACGACAAGCTGTCCTCTATGGGAGGTGTATTGTCTGTGTCCTCCGTATCCTCTCAGCCATGCTGCAGTGATGGCCCCAAGCTGCTTTGAGTGCCACCCTGCTTTGAACACGGTTCCTCCTCCTCCTCCTCTTCATCCTCCTCATCCTCCAGAACTGTGCCCTGGCTGGACAATTGTGTACCTGGCCTATATGGTTGCAGGAACCCACCCTCGGAGCAACTTGTGAAAGACTGGCCTGATAACTGTGGAGATTATCCCTCTTACTCCTCCTCTTCCCCCTGTGCCACATCCTCTTCCATCATCACCCAAAGCTTTTTTTAAGGAGACATCTTGCAGCTGAAACTCCACTATCGCCTTCTGCTGCTCACACAGTCTCTCCAGCATATGCAAGGTGGAGGTCCACCTTGTGGGCACGTCACATATGAGGCGGTGAGCAGGAAGGCCGAAGTTACGCTGCAGCACAGACAGCCGAGCAACAGCAAGAGATGGCTTTGGTGTGCTTAGTCCCTGGGTGCGGTGGGCAGTAGCAGGCGAACTGTCTAGGTGACGGCCGCTGTGCTTTTCCACCCTGCTCCCTCTTTTTCTGTGCTGGTGTTTCTGTGCGACCACCACCTCTCAAAAATACAGTGCAGTACGCAAACGTACTTTTTAGAAAAAAAAAAATATAAAAATTTTTCCCCCCAGAATCTAACAGATGGATTTACTGAATTGCTTAGACTGTCACATATGCAGCACAGGGGTACTTTACCGAAACAAATGTGAACCCTCTGTGTGCTTAAACTCACAGACAGATTACCTATATTATTTTCCCTTCTCCTGACACATATGCAGTGCAGCTGAACTTAAAAAATGGCTATATGTCACCCACTGAACTACAATAACAGGATTAAATTATTGTCCCCGGCACATATGTAGGTGCAAGTGCACCAAATGGCCGCTGACGCTAGCCTAATTAACAGATGCATTAAAACTTCTTTTTCTGTGTCACTGGGCTCAGGGCAGGGTACAAAAATGTTGCATTGCACCCAAAACAAAAGAATAAATCGCTGTAGATCGCAGACTTAACACCAAGCTCTGATATCAGATTGTTTCCTACTCTCTCCCTCACAGCAATATCATCCTATCCCTACACTAATAAGAGCTGACGTGACGTGCAACGCTACGTGACTCCAGCTTATATAGAGGCTGGGTCACATGCTGCACTGGCCAATCACAGCCATGCCATTAGTAGGCATGGCTGTGATAGCTTCTAAGGGCACACATCTTAAACACCTGTTGATTGGCTGCCCTGCAGCCTTTCAACAAGCTTTAGTAAATGGCCGATCACCGAACTCGAACCCAAACTATTACGGAAATGTTCGGGTTAAAGTCTGGGTACCAAAAACCCTAAAGTCCGGTACAAACCCGAACTTTACAGTTCAGGTTCGCTCAACACTACTGATAAGCGTATCCGCCTGTCAACTGAAAATGCTGACCAGTTGACTCTTATAAAAATGAACAAAGCCTGGATTGCCCCTGACTTCTCTACTCCACCAGAGGAAAGGGGCTGAACATAAAGGCACTCTAAATGTGGCTTTTATGATGTATTGAATACACTGTATTCCTAAAAAGGGTGTATGGTTCATTCTTCCTTTTCTCATCCTCCTCCTCCATCATATGAACATGCTTATTAGGCTGCCCTCACTCCTAATGTTTTAGAGCCTCAGCTCAGCAGCGGGCCCTCACCCATAACGTTTTTGAGGTCACCAGCAGGCCCTCACCCATAATGTTTTTGAGGGACAACAGCAGGCCCTAAACCAAAATGTTTTTGAGGGTCACCAGCAGGACCTCAACCATAATGTTTTTGAGGGTCACCAGCAGGCCCTCGCTCATAATGTTTTTGAGGGTCACCAGCAGGCCCTTGCCCCTAATGTTTTAGATTGTCAGATCAGCAGCAGGCACTCACCCCTAATATTTTATAGGGTCAGCTCAGCAGCAGACCATCACCCCTAATTTTTTAGATAGTCAGCTCTGCAGCAGGCCCTCTCCCATAATGTTTTAGATGGTCAGCTCGGCAGCAGACCCCCACCTCTAATGTTCTAGATGGTCAGCTCGTTAGCAGGCCCTTGCCCATAATGTTTTTGAGGGTCACCAGCAGGCGGCCTCACCTCTAATGTTTTAGATGGTCAGCTCAGCAGCAGGCCCTCATCTCTAATGTTTTAGATGGTCAGATCAGCAGCAGACACATGCCAATAATGTTTTAGATGGTCAGCTCGGCATGAGGCCCTTGCCCATAATGTTTTTGAGGGTCGCCAGCAGGCCCTCACCCATAATGATTTTGAGGGTCACCAGCAGGCCCTTACCCATAATGATTTTGAGGTTCACCAGCAGGCCCTCACCCCTAATGTTTTAGAGGGTCAGTTCAGCCACAGACCCTTAAACCTAATTTTTTAGATAGTCAGCTCTGCAGCAGGCCCTCGCCCATAATGTTTTAGATGGCCAGCTCCTCAGTGGGCCCTCGCCCATAATGTTTCAGAGGGTCAGCTTAGCAGCAGGCCCTCACCCCTAATGTTTTAGATGGTCAGATCAGCAGCAGGCACTCACCCATAATGTTTTAGAGGGTCAGCTCGGCAGCAAGCCCTCGCCCATAATGTTTTAGATGGTCAGCTCGGCAGCAAGCCCTCGCCCATAATGTTTTAGATGGTCAGCTCAGCAGCAGGCCCTTGCTCCTAATGTTTTAGATAGTCAGATCAGCAGCAGGCCCTCGACCATAATCTTTAGAGGGTTACCAGCAGGCCATCAATCATAATTTCAAGGGTTTATATGCCCTCATTTATGTGTAACTAGACATTAGGCCCGTTACAATAACGGGCACTAGAACATTAGTTCTGACACTGTTATGCAGGATCTGTAGGTGAGACTATTATGGGGGATCTGTGTAGGACACTATTATGGGGGATCTGTGGATGACACTATTATGGGGGGGATCTGTGGCTGACACTATTATGGGGGGGATCTGTGTCTGGCACTGTTATGGGGGGATTTGTGGCTGGCACTGTTTTGGGGGGATCTGTGGATGGCACTGGTATGGGTGGGGGGGATCTGTGGATCACACTGTTATGGGGGGGATCTGTGGAGGACACACTGTTATAGGGGATCTGTGGAGGACACACTGTTATAGGGGATCTGTTGATTGCACTGTTATGGGGGATATCTGTGAATGACACTGTTACTGGGGATCTGTGGATGGCACACTGTTATGGGGGGTATCTGTGAATGACAATGTTATGGGAGGGATCTGTGAATGGCACTGTTATAGGGGATATGTGGCTGTCACTGTTACTGGGGATCTGTGGATCGCACACTGTTATGGGGTGGATCTGTGAATGGCACTGTTATGGGAGGGATCTGTGGATGGCCCTATTATGGGGGATCTGTGGATGGCACTGTTATAGGGGATCTGTGGATGACACTGTTATGGGGGATCTGTGGCTGACACTGTTATGGGGGATCTGTGGATGACACTATTATGAGGGATCTGTGGATGGCACTGTTATGGGGGATCCGTGGATGACACTGTTATGGGGAATCTGTGGTTGACACTTTTATGGGGGATCTGTGGCTGACACTGTTATGGGGGGGTCTGTGGCTGATACTGTTACTGGGGATATGTGGATGGCACACTGTTATGGGGGGTATCTGTGAATGACAATGTTATGGGAGGGATCTGTGAATGGCACTGTTATAGGGGATCTGTGGCTGTCACTGTTACTGGGGATCTGTGGATCGCACACTGTTATGGGGTGGATCTGTGAATGGCACTGTTATGGGAGGGATCTGTGGATGGCCCTATTATGGGGGTTCTGTGGATGGCACTGTTATAGGGGATCTGTGGATGACACTGTTATGGGGGATCTGTGGCTGACACTGTTATGGGGGATCTGTGGATGACACTATTATGAGGGATCTGTGGATGGCACTGTTATGGGGGATCTGTGGAAGACACTGTTATGGGGAATCTGTGGTTGACACTTTTATGGGGGATCTGTGGCTGACACTGTTATGGGGGGTCTGTGGCTGATACTGTTATGGGTGGTCTGTGGCTGACACTGTTATGGGGGATATCTGTGGATTACACTGTTATAGGGGATCTGTGGCTGACACTGTTATGGAGGGGATCTTTGGAGGACACACTGTTATGGGGGATCTGTGGAGGACACACTGTTATGGGGGATCTGTGGATGACACTGTTACTGGGGATCTGTGGATCGCACACTGTTATGGGGTGGATCTTTGAATGGCACTGTTATGGGAGGGATCTGTGGGTGGCGCTGTTATGGGGGATCTGTGCATGGCACTGTTATTGGGGGTCTGTGGGTGACACTGTTATAGGCGATCTGTGGATTGCACTGTTATGGGGATATGTGGATGGCACTGTTATGGGGGATCTGTGGATGGCACTGTTATGGGGGATCTGTGGATGGCACTGTTATGGGGGATCTGTGGATGGCCCTGTTATGGGGGATCTGTGGATGGCACTGTTATGGGTGGTCTGTGGCTGACACTGGTATGGGGGGTCTATGGATGACACTGTTATGGGGGGGGGTCTGTGGATGACACTTTTATGGGGGGGTCTGTGGCTGACACTGTTATGGGGGAAATGTGGCTGACACTGTTATGGCGATATGTGGCTGACACTGTTATGGAGGGTCTGTGGCTGACACTGTTATGGGGGTCTGTGGATGATCCTGTTATGGGGGTCTGTGGCTGACACTGTTATGTGGGTCTGTGGCTGACACTGTTATGGGGGGGGTCTGTGGCTGACACTGTTATGGGGGTCTGTGGATGATACTGTTATGGGTGGGTCTATGGCTGACACTGTTATGTGGATCTGTGGCTGACACTGTTATGGGGGGGCTACGGCTGACACTGTTATGGGGGGGGTCTGTGGCTGACACTGTTATGGGGGGTATGTGGCTGACACTGTTATGGGAGTATCTGTAGATGACACATAGCATTGTATGCTATGTTTGATCCACAGATTCCCCCATAACAGTGTCGCTGTTTATTGTTAATGTAATGGCAGCGGGGTCCAGTGCACTCATTGTATTAAACCGGGCCCCGCTCAGAGTAGGAATACTATGAGTAACTGTACTAATAATAACGATTAGAGTTGAGAAAACACCAAGATGTTGGGGTTCAAAGTAAATGGGGACCCGAACTTCACTTTATTATTTTCCGTTATAACATGGTTATAACGGAAAATAATAGTATTAGCTTTTTCGGATCTGAGTATATCGGATCTGGTATATTCTAACATAGAGGCATTCCCATGGTGATGGGGACGCCTGAAGTTAAAATATACCATTGGATCACAGTTTTCTTCAATCCGATGGTATATTTTAACTTCAAGCGTCCCCGTCACCATGGGAACGCCTCTATGTTAGAATATACCATCAGATCTGAGTTAGATCGTGAAAACTCAGATCCGACAGTATATTCTAACACAGAGGCGTTCCCATAGTGATGGGGACCCTTCAAGTTAGAATATACAGAGATATGTGTACAGATCGGACCCCTGCTGCCTGGCAGCATCTGATCTCTTACAGGGGGCAGTAATCCCTACACTTAACCCCTCAGGTGCTGCACCTGAGGGGTTGATTGTGGGGATTACAGCCCCCTGTAAGAGATCAGATACTGCCAGGCAGCATGGGGCCAGACCCCCCTCTCCAGTATTAAAATCATTGGTGGCCAGTAAATCAGGGGGCCGGTATATACAGACTTCTCAGTATATTCTAACTTGAAGCGTCCCCATCACTATGGGAACGCCTCTGTGTTAGAATATACTGTTGCATCTGAGTTTTCACAATCTAACTCAGATCCAATAACATAGAGGCGACCCCAGGGTTATAAGTACAGTTATTCATAGTATTTCTACTCTGAGCGGAGCCACCCATGCGCACTTGAGTATTTGGCACACACGCATGGACAGCAGGGACACAGGGCTTTTATTAGTATAGATAAAGAGTGTATTGTAGTACCGGTTTCTTGTATTTTTGGCAGCCTGAACAATTGTACCACAATGTGAATATGTGACTATGTGATATACAGGTTGTATCAGAGTGCCTTTTCATTGTAATTTTTGGCAGCACTTGCACTTTATAGACAAGTAAATATACAGGAAATAATGTTTCCTAATAATTTTTCCTCTAAAATCGATTTTATCTTTGGTTTTGTGCTTATTATTGTCAGTCTGTAAAAGTGGCGTACTACTCGGACAACATCGTTCCCAGCAACTACATGGGAGTCCAAGATGCATCCAGACATCCTCCCCATGCTGTTCCCGAAACCATTTCAGTGGTGTTTTCATCAATTTCTAACCTTTTCCTGTGAACCAGACAGCCTCCACTCTTCAGAGCAGGGGGTGTCTGGTTTAAAGCTTGGGTTCTCCCATTGACTTCCATTGTGCTTGGGTGCTCGTCCAACACTACTAACTGCCAGTGTGCATTTAGGGATGAGCGAATTGACTTTGGATGCATCATCCAAACTTGATTTGCATAAAACTTTGTTATAATACTGTACGGAGCTCCATCTCCGTACAGTATTAGAATGTATTGGCTCTAATGAGCCAACGTTATTACTAGTCTCGCAAGACTTCGTGTAGTAACTCTGGGAATTCATTTTTACAAAAAAAAAATCTTGATACCAAACTTGGGTTTAGTTCTAAGTGGTACCTTGGAACCGAACCAGAGTATCATGGTTTTTACAGTAAAAATTAATTCCCAAAGTTTTTACACGAAGTGTCACGAGACTTCACAAAGTAATAACTTCGGCTCATCGGAGACAATACATTCTAATACTGTATTAGTATTAAAACCAAGTTTTATGCGAATTGACTTCGGATGAAGCATTCAGAGACAATTTGCTCATTCCTATGTGAATTGATGTACTATTATGCTACTTTCACACTAGCATTAATATTTTCCGGTATTGAGATCCGTCAGAGGGTTCAAAATGCATTCTGTTCCATTCTCATACCGGAAAGCAAACCGCAGCACGCTGCGGTTTGCTTTCCAACCTAGGATGCGGAGCAAGACGGATCCGTCATGACCCACAATGCAATTCAACAGGGATGGATCCGTTTCTCTGACACAATAGAAAACGGATTCGTCCCCATTGACTTTCAATGGAGTTAATGATGGAAACGTCTTGGCTATGTTAAAGATAAAACGACTAGATTAGTTCATAACGGATGCAGATTGTTGTATTATCAGTAATGATAGCATTTTTGATAAACCCTGCCGGATCCAGCAAAAACACTAGTGTGAAAGTAGCCTAAAAGGGGTTTTTATCTCTTCCACTTTATCTACTTTCATCTGAAAACAAAATAACATAAAATGTCATAGCTTTTCCAAAATAAAGGTGACTCAATTCATGACTAGGGTTGAGCGAACCCAAACTGCAAAGTTCGTGCTCATACTGAACTTTGCGAGTTCGGGTGCCTGGACCCAAACCCGGACTTTTTCACAGAAGTTCAGGTTCGGAGTTTGGTCGATTTTATTATTTTCCATTATAACATGGTTATGACGTAAAATAAAATGGCCATTGAAGGGTTAAAAATAATAAAAAAAACTCACCTCATCCCCTTGATCTTGCAGCCGGTATCCTCTTATTTCTGCAGGACCTGCAAAAGAACCTGCGAGGATGTCACCGCGCTCACCACGTGGTGAGCGCGGTGACGTCATCGGAGGTCCTGCTGAATGAAGATAAAAGGACCTGCGATGTCACCGCGCTCACCACGTGGAATGAAGAAGATACCGACTGCGTGATCAAGTGGATGAGGTGAGTTTTTTATTATTTTTAACCCCTCAATGGCCATTTTATTTAGCATTCTGTCTTAAGGACGCTATTATTTTCCGTTACAACTATGTTATAATGGAAAATAATAAAGTGAAGTACAGGTCCCCATTGACTTTAATGTGGTCCGGGTTCAGGGTCAAGTTCGGGTCCCGAGCCTGAACTTTGACCTGAAGTTCGACTGAACCCGAATTTCCATGGGTTCGCTCATCCCTATTTATGATTATGACAATTGGGTTTTATAAAATTCTTTCCAAACTGAAAACCTTTAGAGTATAAAACCTGCGAGCATAAATACACCCATTTATCGTCTTAATGGCCGTTTTGTTTTTGTTTTTTTGTTTTTTCAGCTGTCCAAAACCAAATACATGTTAATCAGTGGGGTTGTAAAATGTTAAACAAATTACTTCTAGGTGAGTTGAAAGAAAGCTGTTTAACAAGCTGAAAGTAACTTGACACAGCAGAATGAGGTCAGGTAAAGTGAAATCACTGGTTTGCAGTGTTACCAGGTGCAAACTTAACAAGGTTGACTTGTTCTCTGGAAATTTTATACACATAGTTGTGCATTATCAAATGAGCTGTGTATGCCCTGTATGTGATTCTGCATACTGAAGAAGTAAGAACAGTATTACATTTTAATTATCTGTTACATTGGCCTTGGCATTTTTGTATTGTTATTATTGAAGTATACTGTATATCCTCTTCAGAGACAGATATTCAAATAATAACCTGATCTACTACTGTTCTATAATTTTATTTATTTATTTGTATTACTTACTGTATATACCTCTAACATACTCCACAGCACTTCACAAACATTATCACTTACTGGGGCTGTGCATCACTTTGTACCTGTTTTTCAGTGTAAAAATGTTGTCTTATTTTTTTAGTTGCATTTACTACTGAAATTGTGCCTGTTTTGGAGGATTTTATGCTCCTTTTGCCTATTTTAATTTTTTTGGACTTATTTAGAAATTTTATAACTTTTGCAACTTTTTTCCGATCTATTTATGTAGATGCTTCTTTTTTTTTTGCACCAGAATTAGAGTTGAGCGAACACGAACTGTATAGTTTGGGTTCGTACCGAATTTTAAGATGTTCGGGAAATGGACCTGAACCCGAACATTTCGGTAAAAGTTCGGGTTCGTTCCTCCCGTTCCGTTGTTCGGATTCTTCCCGCTGTTTGAAAGGCTGCAGAGCAGCCAATCAGCAGGCGGCTTACATCTTTGCCCTAAGAAGCCATCACAGCCATGCCTACTAATGGCATGGCTGTGATTGGCTGAGTGCAGCATGTGACCCAGCCTCTTTATAAGCTGGAGTCACGTAGTGCCGCATGCCACTCTGTTGCTGTTAGTATAGGGAAAGATTGCTGCCAGTGCTCCCAAGGAGAGATTAGGAAAGAAATCTGTTGAACCTGGTGGTGTAAAATCTTCAAGCTACAGCAATTATTGAGGGAGGGTGCTACTGAAATCCTACATTTTTGTACCAGCCCCGAGCCCAGTGATACTGCAAAGTGTTTTTTTAATTTTTTTATCGGTTACTGAGGTGGTGGTCGGCGGCCATTTTAGCCACTGCAGTGTCTTTGGAACTGCATGTGTGCCAGCCTGCCAGGGACATCAGTCTAATCCTTTTTGGTAGCTCAGTGTAGATCAAGTCCCCTACATTACCTTTTGTATAATTTAGGGGTGACATAGTCCATTTCTGTAGTCTGGGGCATAAGTCTGTATTGTGGTGCTATAGAGCACATGTGCATAGAACGCACCAAAACATATTTTCAATTTCAGCAGTGAAATAGTAAATCAGTGTATTTTTGGGAAAAAAAGCGGAGGGGGGTAGCCCAGGCAGGAGTCAAGTGTGTTGCACGAAGAGCCCCTACTATAGGACAAAGTGTCAGTCCCAGCTTATTTTCAGAAAAACCAGCCAGTCGCCCAGTATGGCTTACCCATATGGGCAGTTTTAAATGTGGGAGCAGCAGATGTTTCTGCTGCAACCACATGAAAGTATGTGACAATGTCGTATCTGCTACAAATAAGAGAAGCCACGCTATAAAACAATACCTAAACTGTAATACTATGTTTGCAGTGTATGTTATTACATGCAAGCAATGTCATTTACAGTATGTGGGATGTACCACGAAACAAATTAAAGAAAGAGTACGCAAGCACTTGTCAGATATCCCGCACTTCAAAACTAGAAATATCTCAGCAGCAAGTCTCCATTTTGCTATACAGCACGACGGTAATACAAGTAGTTTTGAAGTGCAGGGTATCGAAAGGGTTACATATCCAGTAAGGGGAGGAGACCACAAACAGAAACTGTTAAGCCGTGAAGCATATTGGATGTTTCAACTAGGTACCTGCGTTCCCCAAGGTCTAAATAAGAAGCATGATCTAACATTGCAATATAAATGAATAATTATGTTTCTTTTTCCTTTTCTCTAAAGAAGAAAGGCTTTTTTCCTTTTTTAGCAATGTTTTCTATGTGAATAGGTTTTATGTTAAACACATTTGTATGTTACCTCCCTTTGGCAATTATGTGAACACCCCTGAGTCAGGAGTCACTGACATAGGTGGATTGTGATCACATTGCCTTTAAAAAGAAGTTACCATTTGCAAGTTTGTATGTCATGAGTAAGGACCTATAAAAAAGAAGTAAGGTCCGAAACGCGTAGACTGAACTAGTGTACTCTGTGCCATGTCTGAACAGGATTTTACCCCATATGAATAAAAGTGAAGTTTTAACGGAAGCTGGATCTAACCATCTTTTTTCATACAGTACTTCTTTTGGTCCTGTCCAGGACCGGATCCGGGCTGCCGGCTTCATTGCCACACAGGTGAGCGCTGCAAGATTTTGAATCTACATTAGTGTGTTTTAGGAAAAAAACAAAGCTGTGTTCTTGGTTCACAAAGCAGTTGTGCATACAGCGTACAAATACCTACGTTTAATTTCCAGCTGTTAAATAGTGCATTTGTGTGTTTTAGAGAAAAAAAAAGCCATGTTCTTGGTTCACAAAGCAGTTGTGCATACAACGTACAAATAGCTATTTTAAATCTCAGCACTGAAATAGTGCATTAGTGTGTTTTAGGGGGAAAAAAAGCTGTATTCTTGGTTCACAAAGCAGTTGTGCATACAGCGTACAAATACCTACGTTTAATTTTCAGCCGTTAAATAGTGCATTTGTGAATTTTGGGGGAAAAAAACGTGTTCTTGGTCCACAAAGCAGTTGTGCACACAGCATACAAATACCTATTTTAAATCTCAGCACTGATAAAGTGCATTTGGTGTGTCTTAGAGAAAAAAAGCTGTGTTCTTGGTTCATAAAGCAGTTGTGCATACAAGCGTACAAATACCTACGTTTAATTTTCAGCCATTAAATAGTGCATTTGTGAATTTTGGGGGAAAAAGCCGTGTTCTTGGTCCACAAAGCAATTGTGCAAACAGCGTACAAATACCTATTTTGAATTTCAGCACTGAAATAGTGCATTAGTGTGTTTTAGGGGAAAAAAAGCTGTGTTCTTAGTTCACAAAGCAGTTGTGCATACAGCGTACAAATACCTACGTTGAATTTCCAGCCGTTAAATAGTGCATTTTTCTGTTTTGTTGAAAAAAAGACATATTCTTGCTTCACAGAGCAGTTGTGCAAACAGTGTACAAATACCTATTTAAAATTTCATGCTCTGAAATAGTGCATTAGTGTTTTTTTGGGGAAAAAAGCCGTATTCTTGGTCCACAGAGCAGTTTTCAATAAACCGCACAAATACCTACGTTTAAATTTCAACAGTGAAATACTGCATTGGTGTATTTTGTGGGAAATAAACCCCAGGGCCATAACTAAAGTCCTTCCCCAGAAGTGGAAGAGATTGAGTGCACGGAGGCCACTTAGGTTTGAGGATGGTAACAGGGGAAGACCACGGCAGCACGTCTCTGATGATGACGAAACACAGGTGCAAACCGCTGCGGATTTCTGCGGTGTGCAGACCGACAAAGAGGGCAGGAGTGAAGACTGGGTGGAAGATGATGTTGAGAACAATGAGGTCCTACACCCCAAAATATACCACTGAAATCCATGTTTTCCATGGGTGGTTTTAAAATCATAATTTTTTAGGGCAGGAATTACCTTTGCGGCCTGCGCTGCATATGTGCCTAGGACAATAATATAGTTAACCCGTCTGGGAGTTCAGGGGTTGACATTTTCCAATTATTTACTGTAAAGTAACCCTGCACTGCATAGGTGACAGTGACTAAAAATGTGATTAATCCTCTTTTAAATTGTTGGGTGAAATATTACAATTTTTGCCAGGTACAAACCCCTGCACTGCCTAACTGTCAGAGAACTTCCAATTGGCGGTTACATTCTTGCATCACATAAAGCATTTTTGGGCTGTGAAGCCAAAGGTACTAGTCGCCAACAACATGTTTTTTATTTTTTTTAAATAAATTGCTGTAGACCCCCAAAAATTGGGAAAACATTAAAAAATAAAACAAAGTGTAAGTTCACGGTAATATAACAATGGTTTGCTGAGGCCGGTATACATGTCTATTCTGCATAAGGTACCAACAAGTCCTGTGGGATCCATGCCTGGTTCTTTTTAATAAAAAGTTGAAAAAAAAGCTGTATTCTTGCATCACAGAGCAGTTGTGCATACAGCGTACAAATATCTATTTTAAATTTCTGCACTGAAATAGTGCATTAGTGTTTTTTTGGAAAAAAAAGCCGTATTCCTGGTCCACCGAGCAGTTTTCAATAAACTGCACAAATACGTAAGTTTAAATTTCAGCAGTGAAATACTGCATTGGTGTATTTTGTGTGAAATAAACGGCAGCATGTCTCTGATGATGACGAAACACAGGTGCAAACTGCTGCAGCTTTCTGCGGTTTGCAGACCAATAAAGAGGGCAGGATTGGGACGTGGCTTGGCTGCCGAGAGTCATGGACGTCTAAGCGCTCAGCTCCCTCACCAGAGTGACAATTAGAAGCTTTGCAGGACTCCACAACGCAAGCTCTCTCACTAAAAACCCGCCTAGAGACCTCCAGACACCATGGGGAAATCTAAAAGAGTACTGCCGAAGGTGGATGGCGATTCACTGGCAAAATTCTTTGAACGCAGCAGAAGCCAAGATGGCACCCGCCACACTCCAACATGTGCGGCACCCTCACCTCCGCGCACGCTATTTACCAGTACCGACCTCAGGTCCAGCAGACTCACCGCCTGCCCAGGAAGACCTGGAGACCTCACCCAGAGAACGGCCTTCCTTCCCGGACACTCCCGACGACATCAGGGAGCCTGGGAATACCGAACCCTATACCCAAGATGGCGCCGCTAGTGCTCCACCACAGGACCTCTTACACTCTCCTTCCTCCAGTCCACAGAAAAGGAGGCCCAGACTGGAAGACCCCTCAGGCCCTCAGGTCAGTCAGTACCATCATGACCCTCATACCCCACATGGGGACGACCTCAGCCTATACCCTACCTCTGCCGATCCGGTCTCTGAGGACTCATTGAAGCACATGCTCCTAGCCTTAAAATAATCTATGCATCATGATTTAGCAGCACTCATTGCCCCATTCTCAGCAAAAATACAATCAGTAGATGGTAGAGTGGAGCACTTAGAGTCAAAAATGTCAAACTTTGCAGCGTCTCAAAACAAAGTCTTTGACGCACATAATGACCTAGCAGATGAACTGTTAAGCTCAAATTGGCTGATATGGAAGACCACTCGTGGCGGAACAACATCAAATTTAGGGGTATCCCTGAGGATGCCCCAACCGCTGAATTGTCTGCATATATTCAGAAGCTTCTCAAACTGCTAGTACCCCGCCTCTCCCAGCAGTTATCGACAGGGCACACAGGGTCCCCAAGCTGAAGCACCTTAATCCGGATCTCCCCAGAGATACTCTGGCTCGCATCCACTTTTATTCTGCCAAAGAAGCTGCAATGATGGCGGCTAGGAAGCTCGACACATTACCAGCGCCATTTCAGTCGGTTCGCCTGTTTGCAGATTTATCTGCTGCTACTCTCCGGCTGCGCCGCACTCTGCAACCTATAACTCTTGCTCTCAGAAAGCATAATGTGCCTTACAAATGGGGTTACCCTATGAAGCTGCTAATCTCTAGGGACACGCACTCACTTGGTCCGCACATTTGAAGAAGGAAAAACGCTACTGCACTCCTGGAACCTCCGAATTCCAGACCGTGCCCCAACATCATCTTCATCTCCCAAATCTCATGTCCCAGGCTGAATGATCTTCCACGCTTCCTCACAGTCTTGGATGAATAGACTCATCACCTCCCACCTATGCTGGACCTGTGAGATTATATCCTTTATTTGTCACCATTTTGTTTGCTGCGAGTTGTGGGTTTAATGCTGGACCTTTGGGTACTCTGCATACTAATTTCCTGAAGAGACCCTAACCTCGTACAGTTTAAGTGCTACGGGTGTTGCTTATTTTGTTTCCTAACCCTTTTCTGCCATAGTTCAGAAGATGGACACGTTGTTACAATCTTAAGTTATTGTTATGTCCTGTTTTACCATAAGTGCCTATAAGGTGCGTTACCTGACGTGTTTTCTCTTATTGATCTATTGAGCATTTGTTGAACATGGTCAATCTCGGTTTCAACATGGAACTCTCGTCCCTTATTCTCTGCTTCTTCAGTCATCCTATTGTTGTCTAACTGCATATCATTTATGTTTGTGTATACTACCTTTTTATGTTTTCCATTCCTTCTCCCCAGGTCACTCTGAGCGCCTCTGCAGTCCTTTACAGCATATTTAATGGAAGCCATGGGTCTGAAGTTTATGTCTTTGAATTCCAAGGGGTTAAACTGTCCGCAAAAGCGTTCTTATATGTGGAAAGAGGCTTTGTCCAGTAGGGCGGATGTCCTGTGCATCCAGGAGTTCCACTTGCTGCACAAAGACACTTGCAGGATTCGCCACCGCCTATTTCCTAAAATTGTGCATTTTACTAATGTCAAGAAATCCAGAGGCGTATTTATAGCTGTTAAAAACTCTGTCTCTTTCTCACTCATATCTCAGGTAGTGGACCAGAGAGGAAGGTTCGTGATATTGGTTTGCATGATGAACAACATAACCTATACGATTGCCAATCTATATGTGCCAAACAAACACCAACTATCCTTCCTCTGCAGGGTTATCCGTCGGGTTAACCAGGTCAAACAAGGTAAATTACTCATATGTGGAGATTTTAACTCCGTTGTAGATCCCTCTCTGGATACGTCTACACCTACCAGACGCCCACTATCTGGTTTAGCAGACCTTATCCACTCCGAAAGCCTGATAGACATCTGGAGGGCACGCCATAGCCACGAAAGGGATTATACCTTCTTTTCCCTCTCTCATTCCTCTTACTCACGGATTCACATGTTCCTTGTCGACCATACGGTTCTACGCCAAACCATAGACGCCACTATTGGCCTTAATAAATGGTCTGACCATGCCCCTATCTTTCTGCACATTGAGGAGCAGTTTCAAACATTCCCCCCTCCCGTCTGGCGAAATAACACCTTCCTTTTCTCGCACCCTAGACACAAACTAGACATAACAGCAGCACTGCAGGAATATTTTAACACCAATGTGGGGTCAGTGCCAGATCCGTTTGTGGTGTGGCAGGCTCACAAGGAGTACATTAGAGGTGTCTTAGTCAAAATTAGCCACTTTGAAAGGAAAAATAGGAGAAAAGGAAATAACATCTACCATGGCCAAAATACAAAGCCTAGAACTCAAAAATAAGCAACGGGTCACCCTGGAGCTTACCAATAGTCTTCTGCTGGAATGGGAAAAACTAATGAACCTGCTTACTAGAGACTTTACCAACTCCCTCCAATGTAGTAAAGCTCGATTCTACGCTCAGGGCAATAGAGCAGGAAAACTTCTGGCCAACAAGCTCAAACATCGCCAAGCGAAATCGAGAATCCCCTTTCTCCTCCACCCGGTATCCAAAACTAAATTGGTAGACCCAGCCGATATTGCAGAGCAATTCCGACTGTATTACTAATCTTTATACAATCTTAAAGACAGCTGTTCTGTGCCTCACAACCATGAAACCTTGGTTAGGGATTTTCTGAACCAAGCCCAATTACCTAAACTCACTGCTGACTAACTATCTCTCTTAAATGCCCCGATTAACACAGCTGAATTGGATATGGTGATACGTTCCCTCCCCTCCGGAAAGTCTCCCGGCCCTGATGGCCATTCCAGTGAATATTATAAGCAATTTTCACACTGCCTGTCCCCGACCTTACTACCGCTTTTTCAACATACTATGCGAGGTAATCTTTTCCACCCGATATGCTGATGGCATTAATATTTACCCTTCCCAAACCGGGTAAAACCCCAGACGTCCCCCAAAACATTAGACCCATTTCCCTTTTAAATACTGATATCAAGCTTTTTGCCAAACTTATCTCCACCAGGATGTCCACCATTCTCCCACACCTAATTAAAGAGGATCAAACGGGCTTTATAAAGGGTAGATTAGCTTCCGATAATACCAGACGCCTTTTCGATATTCTCAATGTAGCTAAGCTTCAAAACCTTTCCATGGTGGCTGCTACATTAGATGCCGAAAAGGCGTTTGACCGTCTGCATTGGTCATAAGCCTTTTCAGTCATGAGGGAGATGGGTTTTGCCGGACCTATCATTCATGCCATAAAAGGCCTATATGCTGAACCGTAAGCTAAAGTTTTTGTCAATGGTGTGCTATCCGAGCGTTTCCACATCACAAACGGATCACGCCAGGGCTGTCCGCTATCCCCCCTGATATTTATCCTGGAGCTTGAACCACTAGCTTAATATATTCACTTATCTATAAATATGACCAGCGTTCAGATTGGCCCTTCATCACACATGATCTCTTTATATGCAGATAACATCATCCTGACATTAACTGATCCAGGCCGCTCTCTACGTCACGCCTTTTCCATAATCACACATTTTGGCTCCCTCTCTTACTACAAAATCAATAATACAAAATCGCAGGCACTTCCCGTAAATATATCTCTAGATGAACTCAGAAGCCTGAAAAATCTGTTTCCGCTAGATTGGCAATTGTCGTCTCTCCCGTACCTTGGGATTAGACTTTCCTACCCCTGTTTACATGCTTACCAACTGAATTACATTCCGCTTCTCTCCACAATATCACAAAACCTTGCACACTTTGACATGCAGGAAATCTCTTGGATTGGCAGATTGGCATCATTTCAAATGATGACACTACCTAAGCTCATCTATGTTTTCAGGGCGCTGCCAATCCCTATCCCGACTTCCTTTTTCAAAGAAGTGCAAAGGCACATCAACAAGTTTATCTGGAAATCTGGGAATCCGAGGGTTGCTCAAACTTTGATGTCCAGAAAACGCTCGGCGCGAGGCGTTGGCCTACCTGCTGTCAAGGACTATTACTAGGCGGTTAGTGTCTCATTCCTGCGGGAATAGTGGTCTCCAACTGCTGCGAGACCGTGGTAGTGCTCACCACCCACCTATGATAGGTTCCTCCGCACTATCCTTGTGGTCTTCTCTCACAAAACATATGGTTCATGCCATTCTGTCATGCTGCCATTAGTTACGATGTAAATGTTGAGTGCATTTATAGGAGACATTGACCTATCCAAATGGAAAACCTTGGGTATCCTCTCAGTTTCGCAATTAGTAGACAAAGATATCATAAAAACGTTCACCGACATCCGCCAGGTCTTCAGCCTTCCAACCTCAGAATTTCTTACGTATATGAGAGTCCGTCATTGCCTCAGTTCACTTCTCTTGTCCTCATTTCTCCTTCATCCGGAGATTATGAGACTCTTCCAACATCCCTCACTATTTAAACGCCAAACTACACATTGTATCTATGACGTTCTAGACAATAAATCTACTTTTGTAAAATCTCCACCTCTGATTAAATGGGAGAACGAACTGGGATCCACCTTCACAAACGAGACGTGGACTGGGGCAATATGCTTTGTTACATCGACCTTTAGGTGCATAACACACTATGAAGCGGGTCTAAAGACAATGCTCTGTTGGTACTTCAATCCCTATAGATTGAGTATTATATACCCTGGGATATCAGCTTGTTGTTGTAGGAAATGTGGAGCCACCGGAACTCTTTTACACATACTGTGGGATTGCCCGAAACTATATATTAGCAGCTGATTTTTTAGCTAATTTTCAAAGTTACCGGTCTATGCGTAACACTCAACCCTTCTTTAGCTCTCTTATTTTTGAACATAACAGAAATCCCCCCAGATTTTAGGCGTCTGGTGGGGCACATCCCCCTAAGTGCTAAACTAGTCCTAAACAGACACTGGAAATCTACTGCACCCCTAACTCTTACAGAGGTTATCCAGGTTCTAAATACATCTTGTAGATACATAAATTTGCTTCCAAATGCGATGATGAATCTGACCCAATAGTCACGCTCATGGGCCCCTTGGAAGTCCTGTCCTCACTATAACCCATGACCTACACCCTTTTTTCAATTTTGGTGCTACTGCAGGAGTGCTCAGAGGACCTCTCCCATACCCCCTTTGTTTCCCAAATCCCCTCTTATTTTATTGCTCAATATGTCCTTTTGATCTTTCCTACTGCCCGCTATGACCACTCGTTCTGGGGTTGTAGCTTGTTGCTGTATTATCGATTATTGTCAGGTCAAACTTCTCTCACCATTTGTTATTTGAGGCTATTAGAGGGTTTTGTGCCTCACCCTCTCTGTTGCTAATGTATCTAACTTCTGTAAGGTACTGTCTTTGTACACTTGAATGAAAACATTCCAACTTGTTGTATTCATCTTTTGTATTCTTGTATTCATTCATCTTTATATTTGAAACTCAATAAAAAGAATTGATATTAAAGAGGGCGGGAGTGAAGACAGGGTGGAAGATAATGTTGAGAACAATGAGGTCCTAAACCCCAGTGTAGTTGTGAATTTTGGGGAAAAAAGCTGTGTTCTTGGTCCACAGAGCAGTTTTCAATAAACCGCACAAATACCTACGTTTAAATTTCAACAGTGAAATACTGCATTGGTGTATTTTGTGGGAAATAAACCCCAGGGCCATAACTATAGTCCTTCCCCAGAAGTGGAAGAGATTGAGTGCACGGAGGCCACTTAGGTTTGAGGATGGTAACAGGGGAAGACCACGGCAGCACGTCTCTGATGATGACGAAACACAGGTGCAAACCGCTGCGGATTTCTGCGGTGTGCAGACCGACAAAGAGGGCAGGAGTGAAGACTGGGTGGAAGATGATGTTGAGAACAATGAGGTCCTACACCCCAAAATATACCACTGAAATCCATGTTTTCCATGGGTGGTTTTAAAATCATAATTTTTTAGGGCAGGAATTACCTTTGCGGCCTGCACTGCATATGTGCCGGGGACAATAATATAGTTAACCCGTCTGAGAGTTCAGGGGTTGACATTTTCCAATTATTTACTGTAAAGTAACCCTGCACTGCATAGGTGACAGTGACTAAAAATGTGATTAATCCTCTTTTAAATTGTTGGGTGAAATATTACCATTTTTGCCAGGTACAAACCCCTGCACTGCCTAACTGTCAGAGAACTTACAATTGGCGGTTACATTCTTGCATCACATAAAGCATTTTTGGGCTGTGAAGCCAAAGGTACTAGTCGCCAACAACATGTTTTTTATTTTTTATTTTTTTTAAATAAATTGCTGTAGACCCCAAAAATTGGGAAAACATAAAAAAATAAAACAAAGTGTAAGTGCACGGTAATATAACAATGGTTTGCTGAGGCCGGTATGCATGTCTATTCTGCATAAGGTACCAACAAGTCCTGTGGGATCCATGCCTGGTTCTTTTTAATAAACGAAAGCTTGCCCACATTGGCTGCAGACAGGCGGCTGCGCTTGTCTGTGATAATGCCCCCAGCCATTCTAAACACACGTGCAGACAATACAGTGGCTGCAGGTTAGGCCAGCACCTCCAAGGCGTAAAGGGCAACCTCAGGACATATGCCCAATTTGAAGACCCAGAAGTTGAATGGGGCAGGCCCAGTGGCGTAGATAGAAATGATTGGGCACCACAGCAAATATTTGACTGGGCCCGCCCCTCACACAGTAATTTTTGCGAAACCTCTTCCTTTCATGCCGCCATTCCTGGGGCTACTAAAGATCGCTCTCTCAGACCAGGCCCAGCAGCTGTACCATCCGCTTTCTACACTGCCTGTACTGCCACTGTATATAATTTAATTGGATAATACTGTTGAGGGGGCCCTGACAAAGTCCTTTAGTCCTCCTCCTCATCCTGGTTGGGCCGCTTCTAGGTCAGGGCCCCAAAGCAGTAGCTTCCCCTGTAGCTTTGACCCTGGGCAGACCCATCAGTCAGTACAGGTACTCTTCCACCATGTTGCTGAAATGCTGCCTCCTCCTAAGACGTTCCAGATCTGCTGGTGGTGCAGGTTGTTGTGGCGTGATGACAAAGCTTTTCCACATTTTGCCCATGATAACCCTGCCTTCTGAGGTGTTGGTGGTGACCCAGCTGCGTTGGCGACTTCCTTCTCCTCCTTCTCTGCCTTCACCTTGTGCTTTCACTGAGTCCCCGGTGTCAGGTGTGAATGCCATCAGTAGTGTGTCTACTGTCAGGCGCATCTTCCTATCACACTCCAATGAGGGATTTAACCCCTTAAGGACCGGGCTGATTTTCACCTTAGGACCAGGCCATTTTTTGCAAATCTGACCAGTGTCACTTTATGTGGTGATAACTTTAAAACGCTTTTTCTTATCCAGGCCATTCTGAGATTGTTTTTTCGTCACATATTGTACTTCATGACACTGGTAAAATTAAGTCGAAAAATTTCATTTTTATTTATAAAAAAATATCAAATTTACCAAAAATTTTGAAAAATTAGCAATTTTCCAAGTTTGAATTTCTCTACTTCTATAATACATAGTAATATCGCCCAAAAAAGTTATTGATTTACATTCCCCATATGTCTACTTCATGTATCGATCATTTTGGGAATGCCATTTTATTTTTTGGGGACGTTACAAGGCTTAGAAGTTTAGAAGCAAATCTTGAAATTTTTCAGAAATTTTCAAAAACCTACTTTTTAGGGACCAGTTCAGGTCTGAAGTCACTTTGTGAGGCTTACATAATAAAAACCATCCAAAAATGACCCCATTCTAGAAACTACACCCCTCAAGGTATTCAAAACTGATTTTACAATAGTCATTAACCCTTTAGGTTTTCCACAAGAGTTAATGGCAAATGGAGATAAAATTTCAGAATTTCGATTTTTTGCAAAATTTTCCGTTTGAATCAATTTTTTCCAGTAACAAAGCAAGGGTTAACAGCCAAACAAAACTAAATTTTTATTGCCCCGATTCTGTAGTTTTCAGAAACACCCCATATTTGGGCGTAAACTGCTGTATGGCCAAACGGCAGGGCACAGAAGTAAGGGAACGCCATATGGTTTTTGGAAGGCGGATTTTGCTGGTCTGGATTTTTGACACCATGTCCCATTTGAAGCCCCCCGATGCACCCCTAGAGTAGAATCTCCAAAAAAGTGACTCCATCTAAGAAACTACACCCCTCAAGGTATTCAAAACTGATTTTACAAACTTTGTTAACCCTTTAGGTGTTCCACAAGAGTTATTGGCAAATGGAGATGAAATTTCGAATTTCTATTTTTGTTACCTTGCCTCAAAAAAAGTGTAATATAGAGCAACCAAAAATCATATTTACCCTAAAATAATACAAACAAAACTGCCACCTTATCCCGTACTTTCCAAAATGGGGTCGCTTTTTTGGAGTTTCCACTGTAGGGGTGCATCAGGGGGGCTTCAAATGGAACATGGTGTCAAATAACCAGTCCAGCAAAATCTGCCTTCCAAAAACCATATGGCGTTCCCTTCCTTCTACGCCCTGCCGTTTGGCCATACAGCAGCTTACGACCACATATGGGGTGTTTCTGCAAACTACAGAATCAGGGCAATAAATATTGAGTTTTGTTTGGCTGGTAACCCTTGCTTTGTTACTGGAAAAATGGATTAAAATGGATAATTTGCAAAAAAATAGCTGTTTTGGGACAGTTTTGTATTTTTTGTTATTTACATCGTTGAACTGACAGGTTAGATTGTGTGCTATTTCTATAGAGCAGGTTGTTATGGACGCGACAATACCAAATATGTCTACTTTTTGGGTTTTTTTGTTTCAGTTTTACATAATAAAGCATTTTTGAAAAAAATGATTTTATAGTGTCTCCACATTCTGAAAGCCATAGTTTTTTTTTTTTTTTTTTGGGCAATTGTCCTATGTAGGGGCTCATTTTTTGCGGGATGAGATGGCGGTTTGATTGGTACTATCTTGGGGTGCATATGACTTTTTGATCACTTGCTATTACACTTTTTGTGATGTAAGGTGACAAAAAAATGACTTTTTTTACAACGTTTTTATTTTTTATGTTTACGGCGTTCACCTGAGGGGTTAGGTCATGTTATATTTTTATAGAGCAGGTCGTTACTGAACGCGACGATACCCAATATGTATACTTTTTTTTATTTATTTTGGTTTTACACAATAATATCCTTTTGAAACAAAAAAACATGTTTTAGTGTCTCCATAGTCTGAGAGCCATATTTTTTTCAGTTTTTAGGCGATTGTCTCTTGGGCATAATTTTTGCGGGATGAGGTGGCGGTTAGATTGGCACTATTTGGGGGGTCATATGACGTTTTGATCGCTTGCTATTACACTTTTTGTGATGTAAGGTGACAAAAAAATGGCTTTTTGACAAAGTTTTTATTTTTATTTTTTTACAGTGTTTACTTGAGGGGTTAGGTCATGTGATATTTTTATAGAGCAGATTCTTACGGACGTGGCGATACCCAATATGTCTACTTTTTTTAATTTTTTTTTACATTTAACACTGAAAAGCATTTTTGAAACAAAAAAAATCATGTTTTAGTCTGAGAGGCATAGTTTTTTTATTTTTTGGGCAATTGTTTTATGAAGGGGCTCATTTTTTGCGGGATGAGATGGCGGTTAGATTGGTACTATTTTGGGAGGCATACGCCTTTTTGATCGCTTTGTATTACACTTTTAGTGATGTAAGGTGCCAAAAAATGGCTTATATACACCATTTTTTTTTTTTTTTATGGCGTTCACGTGAGGGGTTCAGTCATGTGATATTTTTATAGAGCTGTTTTTTACGGACGCGGCGATACCTAATATGTGTAGTGTATTTTATTTTTTTTACTTTTTATTCAGTGATTTGTGTTTTTTTTTATCATTATTATTATTATTACAAGGGAGGCGGGCGGGGGATCGCTATTGCCTCCCGCACCGCCTCCCGCCTCCGCAACCACCCCCCCTGCACCCCCGCCGCCATAACAAGATTGGGGGCTGCAGGGAGGGTTAAAATGAATATCTTTGGGGCAATTAACTCTCTGATGACCGCGGGGATCAGAGATCGCTAAAACCGCAGGTCTGAATTGACCTGCGGTTTGCAGCGATCGCCGATACGGGGGGGTCACATGACCCCCCTCGGCATTAGAACATGGTTCCTGCTGATCTACATCAGCAGGAACCATGTTGCTACCGCGCCCACATCGGGTGCAGTAGCATTTTAAACACAGGGCGTACATGTACGCCCTTGGTCCTTAAGTACCAGGACGCAAGGGCATACATGTACGCCCTTCGTCCTTAAGGGGTTAAGGATGGCACGTTGTCCTTGTAACAGGGATGCAGCAGGGTGGCTACCCAGTAATCAGCACAAGTTAGAATGTAGCAGTAACTGGGCGGTCGTTGCGCAGGCACTGCAGCATCTAGTCGCTGATGTCTGCTGGGCTGCCCAGAGGTAAGGACAAGCTGTCCTCTTTGAGAGAGGTGTATCGTCTGTGTCCTCTTTATACCCCAGCTTCCTCCTCATCCTCCTCCTCATCCTCCTCCTCATCCTCCTCCTCATCCTCCAGAACTGTGCCCTGGCTGGACAATTGTTTTCCAGGCCAGGGCCTATGTTGGTACAGGAACCCATCCTCCAAACCACTTGTATTTCGCTGGCCTTAAAGGGGTTGTCCGGCATCAAACTCATTTTTTTTAAAGTAGCTTACTCACCTTTAGTAGCCAAGAGTACGTTCCCAAGATGGTTTTAGGTAGCTTTTACACTGCTGAATGGCTCCTACAGTCCCCAACAGACTGTTTACATATCTATTTTTGTATGCCATCACTTCCTGCTGCAAAGCATTGTGGCTCCCTGTGCAGCTCAGCAGCAGATGGTTTCTACAGTGTAAGATCACCTCTCTGCATCCGCCCCCCTCATACATATTCAGCCTCCTGCACATCGTTTACTCCTCCATAGATCCGCCCCCTCATAAATATTCATGTCTCCTGCACATCGGTCACTTCTCCATTGATCCACCCCCTCATACATATTCATGCTTCCTGCACATCGTTCACTCCTCCATTGATCCGCCCCCCTCATACATATTAATGCCTCCTGCACATCGTTCACTCCTCCATTGATCCGCCCCCCTCATACATATTCAGCCTCCTGCACATCGTTCACTCCTCCATAGATCCGCCCCCCTCATACATATTCAGCCTCCTGCACATCGTTCACTCCTCCATAGATCCGCACCCCTCATACATATTCATCCTCCTGCACATCGTTCACTCCTCCATAGATCTGCCCCCCTCATACATATTCATGCCTCCTGCACATCGTTCACTCCTCCATTGATCCGCCCCCTCATACATATTCAGCCTCCTGCACATCGTTCACTCCTCCATAGATCCGCCCCCTCATACATATTCAGCCTCCTGCACATCGTTCACTCCTCCATAGATCCACCCCCTCATACATATTCATCCTCCAGTCTCATATTCCTCCCCCATAAACTCCTCCTTGTAAATATCATGTGCTCAGTGTTTGCAGAGCAGAGAGGCAGACAGTGAATCACCATACAGAAAGCACAGCTTTCCAGAATGGTTCATCATTTTCACATTCATCATTACAATAACCAATTTATAGTAATCTATCCAAGCAATGATAACGTTGTTTTACAATGTCCCCAATTTTGCTCTGCTACAGAGATAAGGCTACTTTCATACTTGCGTTTGGTGGACGGATCCGCATCTATAGTACAAACATCTGCTCAGAATGGTTCCGTTTGTATTATCTTTACCTTAGCCAATACGGATCAGTCTCGAACACCATTGAAAGTCAATGGGGGACGGATCCGTTTTTTTTTTATTGTGCCATATCGTGTCAGTGAAAATGGATCCGTCCCCATTGACTTACATTGGGTGCCAGGACGGATCCGTTTGGCTCAGTTTCGTCATGTGGACAACAAAACACTATAAGGGCCACGTTCCCACGTCTATCCATAAACATCGCTGACAGCACCACACTATAAGGGCCACGCTCCCACGTCTATCCATAAACATCGCTGACAGCATCAAAGCATCACAGTATAAGGGACACGCCCCCACGTCTATCCATAAACATCGCTGACAGTATCAAAGCATCACAGTATAAGGGACGCGCTCCCACATCTATCCATAAACATCGCTGACAGCTTTACACAATAATAGCATTTTTTTAAAGCAAAAAATTGTTTTAGTGTCTCGATAGTCTGAAAGCCCTAGCTTTTTTATTTTTTGACCGATCTTAGTAAGGGTCTAATTTTTTGCGGGATCAGGTGACAGTTTGATTGATACTACTTTTGGGGGCATCCACCTTTTTGATCGCTTGGTGTTGCACTTTATGTGATGTTAAGTGCCAAAATATGGCTTTCTTGGTACTGTTTTTATTTTTTTTTTTTTCACGGTGTTCATCTGAGGGGTTAGATCATGTAACATTTTTATAGAGCCACTTGTTACGGATGTGGCGATACCTAATATGTATACTTTTATGAATTTTTTTAACTCTATCACAATAATGGCATTTTTTGGCCTCTTTCACACGGGCATCATGTTTGACGCCTGGATAAGAGGCGGGTGCGTTGCGGGAATGTGTAATGCGTTTTGCACGTGCGTGAGAAAAATCGCTATGTTTGGTACCCTATCACTGAAGTCCGGTTTCGGGTCTTCTGGAGAATTTATTATTTTCCCTTATAACATGGTTATAAGGGGAAATAATAGCATTCTTAATAAAGAGGACAGATCGCAACTACGCGATCAAGTGGCTAAGGTAAGTTAACTTTTATAATTTTTAACCCCTTCCACTTCATTTTACTATGCATTCTTTATTAAGAATGCTATTATTTCCCCTTATAACCATGTTATAAGGGAAAATAATAAAGATCGGGTCCCGTTGCTAAGCAACCATGCGGGAAAATCGCACTGCGTCTGCACTTGCTTGTGGATACTTGCGATTTTCCCACAGCCCTATTCACTTCTATGGGGCCTGCGTTGCATGAAAAACGCACAATATAGAGCATGCTGCGATTTTCACGCAACGCAGAAGTGATGCGTGAAAATCACCGCTCATGTGCACAGCCCCATAGAAATGAATGGGTCCGGATTCAGTGCGGGTGCAATGCGTCCTACTCACGCATTGCACCCGCGCGGAAAAACTCGCCCATGTGAAAGGGGCCTTAGTGTTTTCATGTTCTAAGAGCAATACTTTTTTTAAATTTTTTTAAGGAATTTTCGGATATAGGGGCTCTATTTTTGCAGGATGGGTTGACGGTTTTATTGATACCATTTTGTAGGATATACGCCTTTTTGATCGCTTGGTGTTAAGACGGTCCAGTTATTACGGACGTGGCAATACTGTACATAATATATGTAGTTTTTTTATTTATTTATTGGCGTAAAATAAATGAATATGAGAAGACAATTTTTATAAAAATTTTTGATACATTTTTTATTTTTTTTATTTTTAACTTTCACTTTTTTTTATTTATCAAGACCCATCTGGATCATGAAGATCCAGTGGGCCTAATCACTATACAGTGCATTGCAATAGTCATCTATTGTAATGCACAGTATCCTACACTTAGACTAAGGCTGATCAAACCTCAAGGTCTGATCAGCCTTAGATACATGGCAACAAGGCCGCCATCAGGGGGGTACAGCCCATACCCCAGTAAGGGGCCCGGACCCTGGGGGGTCCCGGCCAGTCCTGAGCCTTTTTTTTTTTATTGTGGACGCCTGCTCTGGGGCCCAGTGCTCCTCCCCCTCTTTCTTCTGCAGCCTGTCCCTTACCTACCGGGGCCCCGGGCCCCAGCTATCTTGTTCTGAGAACAAGATATCTGGAGTCTCGGAAGCTCCTTGGGTAGAATGTAGTTGCTAGAAGGAGGTCTGTGACATCACTGGTCACATGCTCCTTCATATTCACATGGACAAACCCCGACAGCAGCAGCAGCTTGTGGAGGGAGGAGGGGCTGTGTGCCTGCAGGCTGCTCAGTGATTGAGGATGTGCTGCAGTCCTGGAGTCTACAAAGCTTCATGGAGAGCAGGTGAGTTGCAGCTCATGTATGAGTGGGCAGGTGGAGCACTCAGGGGCAGTGGGGTTCAAGTGGAGTGGAATCTGGTGCAATTAAGGGGGTTTATAGCACAGATCCAGGTGTATTCTGAGGGCCATGGTGTATGTGTGTCTGTCTCTTTGTGTGTGTGTGTCTCTCTTTGTCTGTCTGTCCCTGCATGTGTCTGTCTGTCCATCCCTGCGTGTGTCCGTCCGTCCGTCCCTGCGAGTGTCTGTCTGTCCGTCCGTCCGTCCCTGCGTGTGTCTGTCTGTTGGTCCGTCCGTCCCTGCATGTGTCTGTCTGTCTGTCCGTCCGTCCCTGTGTGTGTCTGTCTGTCCGTCCGTCCGTCCCTGCGTGTGTCTGTCTGTCCGTCCGTCCCTGCGTGTGTCTGTCTGTCCGTCCGTCCCTGCGTGTGTCTGTCTGTCTGTCCGTCCCTGCGTGTGTCTGTCTGTCCGTCCATCCCTGCGTGTGTCTGTCCGTCCGTCTCTGCGTGTGTCTGTCTGTCCGTCCGTCCGTCCCTGCGTGTGTCTGTCTGTCCGTCCGTCCCTGCGTGTGTCTGTCCGTCCCTGCGCGTGTCTGTCTGTCTGTCAGTCCGTCAGTCCCTGCGCGTGTCTTTCTGTCCGTCCGTCCCTGCGCGTGTCTTTCTGTCCGTCCGTCCCTGCGCGTGTCTTTCTGTCCGTCCGTCCCTGCGCGTGTCTTTCTGTCCGTCCGTCCCTGCGCGTGTCTTTCTGTCCGTCCATCCCTGCGCGTGTCTTTCTGTCCGTCCGTCCCTGCGCGTGTCTAAGGCCTCATGCACACGGCCGTTGTGCACCCGCATGCACGAGGCACCTATACACTTGAATGGGTCCGCAATCAGGGGGATGCAGTACAGAACGGGAGCACGGATGGGAAGCACTACAGAGCATAGTGTTCTATATTTTTTTTGCGGCGCGGACGGATCATTGACCCATTCAAGATGAATGGCTCTCGATCTGTCCTGGTCGCCGCACGGATGTTGCCATTGCATTGGGGACCACAAATTGCTGTCCCCAATGCATGGAACGGACGCATAACAGCCGTGTGCATTGCTTAGACTCACAATCTAGCCAGTGCCTAATGGGTTACAGTTTAGACCACCTTCTGGTACATGTTGATAATTTCCTTTTAAACCCCAGTCCATGTCCCCTCAGTACTGGGAATCAGTGGGAGTCATATTAGTAGGTAACAAAAGGTTGGAGTATAACTACAGGTGGAATTCCCTTTTAATGTCCCCTTAAAGTGGCCACACATTAGATAAAAGTTGGTTGATGATCGCACAGGTGTCTGTCCCTGTGTGTGTCACCATGCCCACAGTGTTCCTATGTCTTGCCGCAGCTGCATCAGGACGTTCTGTGCATGGCAAGAAGAAGATGGAAGAGGAGGCAACACCGCCAGCATGGAGTCCGTGGGAGAGACACAGGGAGGCACACTAAGGACGTGGGTAAAACTACCACATTATCAGCACTAGTGTTATCTGTGGTTTTACATAGAACTGCAAGTAACACTACCACATGATCTACAGTAGTGTTAGCTGCGGTTTTACATAGGACTGCAGGTAACACTACCACATGATCTACAGTAGTGTTAGCTGCGGTTTTACATAGGACTGCAGGTAACACTACCAGATTATCAGCACTAGTATCTGTGCTGTTATATAGGACTGCATTGGATATCTACTATATTATCTGTACTTAGAGTTATCATTGTGTAAGGGGGCCCACTGAGACTTTTTATCGCCCAAGAGCCCACATGAACCTGGAACCGGCCCTGCCTGGGGCCCTGGAGAACCGAGTTCTGATTAACGTAGGGGCGGATGCAGCTGCAGTTCCAGACCCCTGCGTTAAAATAGGCTCAGCTGCCACCCCAGAGCTAGGACCGCATAGGCCGCATCACTGAAGTCGCCTGACGTGCAAACTACGTCCTGCGTGCTGCATACGGCTCGGCGTACGTTTTGGCTGGCCCACAGAGCTGCGACAGGAAACTCCGCCTCCTAGCTAATTTACTCACCTCACTGGCGCTGACATAATTGAAGAGAAGTGCCGTAATCTCGCGCAGATGCACTGCGCGAGATTACGTCAGCTGCAAGTGAGGTGAATAAATTAACTAGGAGGCGGCACTGGGCTCCGGAGTGTGGCGCAATTCTGAAGAAAAAAAGCGCTTTGCTTTATTATGCCACTATTAATGCTGAGTGTTGGGGGTCACTTATGGGGGATCAGTGTGGATGGCACTTATGGGGGATCAGTGTGGATGGCAATAATGGAGGGCTGTCGGGGCAAATTTAACTTGTGTGGGGGAAAATTACTTAGTGGGGGTTCAGTGTGGCGGGCAAACTACATGGAGGGCCGTGTGGGGGCAAAATTACTTAATGTGGGGGCAAATTACATAATGCAGGGCTTTCTGGGGGTAAAATTAACTTGTGGGGGGAGGGGCAAATTACTCAGTGGGGGTCAGTGTGGCGGGCAAACTACATAGTTGAGGGCCGTGTGGGAGACGTCCTTGGATGTAAGAGGTATGGGCACGATATACGGGTGGAGGAATCGAAAGTCCCAAAAAGCAGTTCACTTATCCCTCCAGGAAATGCTGAGGTCTGCAGATATCCTGGATATAGATATCCTGCAACTTGTAAAAAGATGTACAATAGTGAAGTTCCGTGAGGTTCATCACCTCTTAATTGCTCAGTTTATACTCTCAAAAGTAGCGGGTTTTACAGGCACATCAAGCTGGAGTTGTAACTTCAACCCTTCACAGGATCCGAGGGCACACTCCCACAGTAGCAGATAAAAGGTGTAGTATACGCTCAGGAACCCACCGGCTTCAGATGAGGCTTCCTTTCTTTTCAAACACTGCAAACCAGAAGCTCTCCAACCATAGTGAGGATCCGATGGTAACTCTTGAAGTGCTCTCACAGGCTCTATGCATATAACCTCTTCCCAGGTGGAGAGATGAAGAGGTTATATGCATAGAGCCTGTGAGAGCACTTCAAGAGTTACCATCGGATCCTCACTATGGTTGGAGAGCTTCTGGTTTGCAGTGTTTGAAAAGAAAGGAAGCCTCATCTGAAGCCGGTGGGTTCCTGAGCGTATACTACACCTTTTATCTGCTACTGTGGGAGTGTGCCCTCGGATCCTGTGAAGGGTTGAAGTTACAACTCCAGCTTGATGTGCCTGTAAAACCCGCTACTTTTGTGAGTATAAACTGAGCAATTAAGAGGTGAGGAACCTCACGGAACTTCACTATTGTACATCTTTTTACAAGTTGCAGGATATCTATATACAGGATATCTGCAGACCTCAGCATTTCCTGGAGGGATAAGTGAACTGCTTTTTGGGACTTTCGATTCCTACGCGCGGTCTGAATCCTGCCCTCAAAACTGTTACTAGTGTTGAATACCCACAACACATTACGGACTCGCAGCGTCTTACATAGGACTGGTGATATTTTCTTTCCATTTGATATATTACGATATACGGGTGGGGCTGTGTGTGGGTGTGGCTTGAAGGTGGACGGGGACACAGGGGCCCTATGATCTCCTATTCCTGGGGGAAGTGCCCCTTCAAAGACCAGGCTCTGGATCCGCCACTGGGGCAGTGTTGGGGCGGGGCGGGGGGGGGCCCCCAGGCCTTGAGCTGTGTAAGGGGCCCCAAAATCTCTGATGGCAGCCCTGCATGGCAACCAGGACGCCATTGCGAACGTCCGGATGGAAGAGAGAGAGAGCTCCCTCCCTCTCAACTGCGAGGATGGCGCGGGCTGCTGCTGACCGCTGCATCTATGGGGTTAAACACCCCAGATCGGTGCCAGCACCAATTTGGGGCGTTGGAGACGAGTGGTAGCTGTAAATTATAGCTAACACTCTCTCTGCAGATGTCAGCGGCATAATGGCAGCAGGAGCGGAGGAACATAGGGGCACATATGAGGGGGCCATTTATTTTATACAGGGAACTGGGGGCACATATGAGGAGGCCATTTATTTTATACAGGGAACTGGAACTGGGGGCACATATGAGGGGGCCATTTATTTTATACAGAGAACTGGGGGCACTTACTTGCTAGGCTGCCAGTGACGTCACCAGGCTCCTTGAGCAGCAGAAGAAGAAGCTGTCCTCCTCTGCAAGGGACCCAGTGCGTCACTGAGAGAATGAAATCCTTCACTTCCGGCAAAGAAGTTATTGCAGCAAAAGGGAGCATTAGAAGTAAGTTCATCAGGTAGGACATGGGTGTTGTTGATCTGTGTGACACTGCAGTACTATAGGACAAAAGTCCCAAATCCCGGACAACCCCTTTAAGTTAAGGATAAAGCTTGTATATAGTTTTATTTGTTTATACAGTTAGTTTAGCTGCATTAGGCCTCTTTCACACAAATGTTTTTTTTTTGAGTGTACGGACCGTTTTTTTGAGTTCCGTATACGGAACCATTTATTTCAATAATTCCACAAAAAATACTGAAGTGTCTCTGTGTGTATTCCGTTTCCGTATTTCTATTTTTCCGTTCTGTGCAAAGATAGAACATGTCCTATTATTGCCCGCAAATCACGATCCATGGATCAATTCAAGTCAATGGGTCCGCAAAAAAAAAAATTTAAAGCATACGGAAATGCATCCGTATGTCTTCTGTATCTGTTCCGTTTTTTGAGGAACCATCTATTGAAAATTTTAAGCCCAGCCCAATTTTTTCTATGTAATTACTGTATACTGTGTATGAAAAACTGAACGGAAACACAACGGAGATAAAAATGGCCCTCAAAACACTGAAAAAGCCATACCGTTGTGTGAAAGATGCCTTATAGTTTTTTAATATGTTTTTAAGTAAATTTGTAAATAATTTGGGGGGGTGTTGTGTGCGTTCGATTAACTGAATTGATTTTCACTGTCTGGTGTTCAGGAATTTCTGCACCCCAAATTCAGGGGATGTGGCAGGCAGGGGATGTGCCTCAAACCGGCGGGCGGTCCTCTTACTCTGGCTCGACGCATCGGCGCGTCATCTCGCGAGACGCGAGATCAGCTGTGATTAGCGTTCACAGTGGCGCGCGTCTCGGCGGTTATACTGCAGCCTGACAGCGATGATAAATCACTGGCAGGTTGTAGATGCGAAATAAATCGCATCAAAGATGTATATCAGACGCTGTTTTGTTATCCCATTTGCTGGGATCGACCACCAGAGGACCAGGTAGCTATGTAAAGTTGCACCAAGCACCACACTACACTACCCCCCCCCCCCGTCCCTTGATCACCCCATATAGGCTCCCTGATCACCCCCCTGTCACTGATCACCCCCCTGTAAGGCTCCATTCACATGTCCATATGTGTTTTGCGGTTCCGCGGATCGGTTCCACGGATCCGCGGATCTGCAAAATACGGACACCGGCAATGTGCTTTCCGCATTTAGCAGATCCGCACATTGCCAGAACTATATAGAAAATGCCTTTTCTTGTCCAATTGCGGACAAGAATAGGACATGTTCTATATTTTTGAAGAACGGAAGTGCAGACCGGATTCGAGCGGGACAAAGTCTGTCCCCATGGAAATGAATGGGTCCGCAATTCCGTTCCGCAAACAGAATTGCGGACGTGTGAATGGGGCATAAGGGTCCCTTATCACCGCCAGTTAGTTAGCTACTTGTTAGGTAGTTAGCGCCCAGCCCACCGCACCGCAGTCACTGATTTTGGCAGAGATTTTTTCATCCACGATGATCGATACGAATGAAAAAATTTGTGCCGTTCATTTTTTTTTTTCAGCCCAGGGGCTGAACGGAAAAAAAAAATCTCATTACCCGTATGCTCAATATAAGGAGAAAAGCAGAAACTCCTAATGCTGCCCATACGTGTAATGATTGCGGAGACCCTCAAATGCCAGGGAAGTGCAAACACCTCATATGTGACCCCATTTTAAACAGAAAAAAAAAAAATTCCGCTAACTTGTGCCAAATTTTTTTTTTTTCTGTGAACTTGCCATGCCCCTCACGGAATACCTTGGAGTGTCTTCTTTCCAAAATAGGGTCACATGTGGGGTATTTATACTGCCCTGGCATTTTAGGGGTCCTAAAGCGTGAGAATCCAAATGCGTAAAAAGGCCCTGTGAAATTCTAAAGGTACTCATTGGAATTAGAGCCCCTTTGCGCATCTTGGCTGCAAAAAAGTGTCACACATGTGGTATCGCCGTACTCAGCAGAAGTAGGGCAATGAGTTTTGGGGTGTATTTTTATATATACCCATATTTGTGTGAGGAATATCGCTGTAAAGGACAACTTTTTAATTTTTTTTTATACAAAGTTGTCAATTTACAGAGATATTTCTCTCACCCAACATGGGTATATGTAAAAATACACCACAAAACACATTGCCCTACTTCTCCTGAGTACGGGGATACTACATGAGTGACACTTTTTTGCCGCCTGGGTGCGCAAAGGGGCCCAAATTCCAACGAGTACCTTTAGGTTTTACGTGGCTGCTCACAATTTAGCCCCACCCAAAATGCCAGAACAGTACAAACACCCCACAAATGACCCCATTTTGGAAAGAAGACACCCCAAGGTATTGGCTGAGGGGCATAGTGAGTCAATGAAAAATTTAACTTTTTGTCAAAAGTTAGCAGAAAGGGAGACTTTGGGAGAAAAAACAATGAAAAATCAATTTCCGCTAATTTGTGCCAAAAAAAAAATCTTCTATGAACTCGCCATGCCTCTCACGGAATACCTTGGGGTGTCTTCTTTCCAAAATGGGGTCACTTGTGGGGTATTTATACTTCCCTGGCATTTTAGGGGCCCTAAAGCGTGAGAAGAAAAATGCGTAAAAATGCCCTCCTAAAAGGTACTCATTGGAATTTGGGGCCCTTTGCGCATCTTGGCTGCAAAAACGTGTCACACATGTGGTATCACCGTACTCAGGAGAAGTAGGGCAATGTGTTTTGTGGTGTATTTTTACATATACCCCTTCTGGGTGTGAGAAATATCTCTGTAAATGACAACTTTTTAAATATTTTTATACAAAGTTGTCAGTTTACAGAGATATTTCTCTCACCCAACATGGGTATATGTAAAAATACACCCCAAACCACATTGCCATACTTCTCCTGAGTATGGCGATACCAATGAGTACCTTTAGGTTTTACATCGCTGCTCACAATTTAGCCCCACCCAAAATGCCATAACAGTAAACACACCCCACAAATGACCCCATTTCGGAAAGTAGACACCCCAAGGTATTCACTGAGGGGCATAGTGAGTCCATTGGAGATTTTTTTTTTTTTTTTTGCCAGAAGTTAGCAGAAATGGAAACTTTATTATTATTATTATTTTTTCCTCAGAAAGTGTCATTTTCCACTAACTTATGAAAAAATATGAAATGATACATGAACTCACCATGCCCCTCTGCGAATACTTTGGGGTGTCTTCTTTCTAAAATGGTGTCATTTGGGGGGTATTTATACTATCCTGGCATTCTAGCACCAGAAGAAACATGACAGGTGCTCAGAAAGTCAGAGCTGCTTCAAAATGCGGAAATTCACTTTTTTGCACCATAGTTTGTAAACGCTATAACTTTTACCCAAACCAATAAATATACACTTATTGGATTTTTTTTATCAAATACATGTAGAACAATAAATTTAGAGAAAAATTTATATAGAAATGTATTTTATTTTATTTTTTTAAATTTTTTGATTAATAGCAAAAAAAGTTAAAATGTCAAGAGCAATGAAATACGACCAAATAAAAGCTCTATTAGTGTGAAGAAAAGGAGGCAAAATTCATTTGGGTGGTAAGTTGTATGACGAAGCAATAAACAGTGAAAGTAGTGTAGTGCAGAATTGTAAAAAGTGGCCTGGTCATTAAGGGTGTTTAAGCTAGGGGGGCTGAGGTGGTTAAGACACACAACAGAAATGGGAAGAATTTAAAATAAGTCTTTCCAGCAGTGGGAATTTATCACCTAGCTTGGCGAAGAATGCTACTATCAAAATATATATATATATATATATATATATATATATATATATATATATATATATAATCATTTAATACTCTGATTGATTATGAGTCTTGGTTCTTCTGCAGGTAGAATGAAGCCTCACAATATCCTAAGACTACATCTCAATATGGAGATGATCAATTAATTAATGTGTTTATGTATTCGCCAATCTAGATGGTATTACTTCACCCACATTATCCAATTAGTCTTAATAAAATGAAATATCATTCTTTATGTCTCTTACCAAGTCCTAGCAGAAATCCCACTTTTGCTCCTAAAAAAGCTGGGTAGTCCATCATCGCATGTCTCACCATGACTTTCAAATTGATAGACCCCTCTCTCGGGTGTTCTGGCTATGATGATGATCCTGATGCTCTATCCTGGAATGTTGGAATGTCCTCTCTGCTTGTTGGAAATCCCCTTCTTCCAACAGTAAATATCCCAATCCTTATCTTACATTACCTTCCCCCTGGATTAAGATCTTCCAATCATATGCTCATATGGTAATGATCCTATGAGATCATATTTACCCATAATGCAACTATGGGGGATTGTATAATGATATCCATCTGTCTCCGGATGGCACTGTTGTGCAAGCTATTAGTACCATACTATAAAGACTTAACTATGGCACTCTTGTATTATATACATTTGACCCTCCTCGTCGTAAGTTAGAGATAAGGATTAACGTAGACATTTTAAAATAACTAAAGACAGACCTCTAGCCGTCTCTCTGAATGTTTCTCACACTGTTGATCTATGGACCATAATGATATGAATGGGCCTTGTTCTCTTCAGACGGACATGTCTGGAGAATACAGTATACTCCCAACAGATAAGCCCACATCTGTGGCAATAACTTTAAAATACAATGTTCTTTGTATTCAGTATAAGCTTTTACACAGACTGAACTCGGCATGACCTCATGTTGGCCTGTTTCAGCCATATAGCAAAACTTTGTAACTTTGGTTTAGTCTGTCTCTTAAAAAGACAATGAGCATCAATTTTGAATATAATATGATCAGGTATCATATACACTCATGAAAATGCCCGACGAGGAGGAGGAGGAAGCCGAATAGGAGGAGGTATCAGGAGGTAAAGAGAAATGCCCTGCAATCCTCTGGGGCAGAAGGACATTCGCAAAAATGCTATGCGCCTCAGGCCCAGCTGTCACACTGCATTTACCCAGTGTGCTTATAAGAGAGATATAACATCCCTGCCCGTGCTTACTGGTCCATGTATCGTTATTATGTGGATCTTGCCACAGATGGCATTGCGCAGTGCACACCTGATTTTGTCCGCCACTTGGTTGTGCAGGGAAGGGATGCCTCGCCTGCAAAAGTAGTGGCGGCTGGGATCCACGTACTGAGGGACAGCCACCGCCATAAGGTTTTTAAAACTGTCCCCCAGACAGAATTACAGCATTTCAAAGGAAATGGAATTTTGAAATCAAGGCATTCAGAGCCAGGGATTGCAGCTGGGTAGGGGGGTTCTTCTTCTATTTCTCTTTCTCTTCAGTGTTTGGGAGATGGACAGCTGATAGCTGAACACTTCCATTGGATTCGGTCGAGATGCTTGGTGACGGTGCCAGATGTGGTGGCGTTGCCGCCACATCCTCTGTTTGCTGGGTGGCAAACTTGGGCTCTGTTTTATTTATTATTTTTCTGTATTTTATGTTATTTTAAGTCATTTCCTTTTTGCCTTTTGCAGCCCTCTAGCCCCTTACAGGGCTATTTTACAGCCATTTTAGTGGCTTAACTGCCCCATTGGGTCCCCATTTACTTAACCGCCTCTGGACCGCCTAACGCACGGATGCATCCAGGCGGCGGCAGGTTTATTCCTCCTGGACGCATTCGTGCGTCATCTTGATAGAATTGCGGAATAGATGCGGACATTTTTGCGGACGTGTGAATGGGGCCTTACTCCTTTTTTTTTTTTCTTTGCACATTTTTTGGCAGAGATTTTTTCATCCACATTGATTGATGCAAATGAAGAAATCAGTGCCGTTCATTTTTTTTTTTTTCAGCCCAGAGGCTGACTGGAAAAAAAAATCTCATTACCCGTATGCTCAATATTAGGAGAATAGCAGAAACTCCTAATGCTGGCCATACATGTAATGATTGCGGAGACCCTAAAATGCCAGGGTAGTACAAACACCTCACATGTGACCCCATTTTAGAAAGAAGACACCCCAAGGTATCCTGTGAGGGGTATGGTGAGTTCATGTAAAATTTTATTTTTTGTCACAAGTTAGTAGAATATGAGACTTTACATAGTAACATAGTATATAAGGCCGAAAAAAGACATTTGTCCATCCAGTTCGACCTGTTTCCTGCAAGTTGTAAGAAAAAAAAAAAGAAAAAGTCAATTTCCGCTAACTTGTGCCAAAAAAAAAATCTTCTATGAACTCGCCATGCCCCTCACGGAATACCTTGGGGTGTCTTCTTTCCAAAATGGGGTCACATGTGGGGTATTTATACTGCCCTGGCATTTTACGGGTCCTAAAGCGTGAGAAGAAGTCTGGAATCCAAATGCGTAAAAATGCCCTCCTGAAAGGTACTCATTGGAATTTGGGCCCCTTTGCGCACCTAGGCTGCAAAAAAGTGTCACACATGTGGTATTGCCGTACTCAGGATAAGTAGGGCAATGTGTTTTGGTGTGTATTTTTACATATTCCCATGCTGGGTGAGAGAAATATCTCTGTAAATGACAACTTTTTAATTTTATTTATACAAAGTTGACAATTTACAGAGATATTTCTCTCACCCAGCATGAGTATATGTAAAAATACACCCCAAAACACATTGCCCTACTTCTTCTGAGTATGGCGATACCACATGAGTGACACTTTTTTGCAGCCTGGGTGCGCAAAGGGGCCCAAATTCCAACGAGTACCTTTAGGTTTTACGTGGTTGCTTACAATTTAGCCCCGCCCAAAATGCCAGAACAGTAAACACACCCCACAAATGACCCCATTTCGAAAATTAGACACCCCAAGGTATTCACTGAGGGGCATAGTGAGTCTGTGGGAGATTTTTTTTTTTTTGCCAGAAGTTAGCAGAAATGGAAACTTTGTTTTTTTTTTCCTCAGAAAGTGTAATTTTCCGCTAACTTGTGAAAAAAAATGAAATTATACATGAACTCACCATGCCCCTTCGCAAATACTTTGGGGTGTCTTCTTTCTAAAATGGTGTCATTTGGAGGGTATTTATACTATCCTGGCATTCTAGCACCAGAAGAAACATGACAGGTGCTCAGAAAGTCAGAGCTGCTTCAAAATGCGGAAATTCACTTTTTTGCACCATAGTTTGTAAACGCTATAACTTTTACCCAAACCAATAAATATACACTTATTGGATTTTTTTTATCAAATACATGTAGAACAATAAATTTAGAGAAAAATTTATATAGAAATGTATTTTTTTTTTTAAATTTTACAATGGAAAGTGAAAAAGGTCATTTTTTTGCAAAAATTTCAGTCATTTTTGATTAATAACAAAAAAAAGTAAAAATGTCAGCGCAATGAAATACCACCAAATGAAAGCTCTATTAGTTAGAAGAAAAGGAGGTAAAATTCATTTGGGTGGTAAGTTGTATGACGGAGCAATAAACGGTGAAAGTAGTGTAGTGCAGAATTGTAAAAAGTGGCCTGGTCATTAAGGGTGTTTAAGCTAGTGGGGGCTGAGATGGTTAAATGGGGTTCGGGTTCAAGTTTGGGTTAAGTTTGAATTCCAAAACTAAACTTTTTTGTGAAGTTCGGCCGAACCCATCGAACCCGAACTTCCAGGTGTTCGCTCAATTCTAGCCAGACTTAGTCACGAAAACAGTCTAATTTGTACTTTACTCCAGGGTTAATGTAGAGTACTTTTCTGCGTCTGTTTCCATTGCATTAAAAGTCTCACTTTCCAGCAGACATGCAACTTTTCTCAGCAAAGATGCAAATTTTCTCATGTGCAAAAAATTTAGACCATTCTAAGTAAATATGAACCTGTTCAACCGAAAAAGACCCAACAGAGACCAGACTAATAAAAATATGCCTAGTCTAATTCATGAACTGCTGTGAGACTTTTAATAAATACTCAGCAAAAGAAAAACAACTAAATAAAATACACCAGTCTGATTTTATGTCTAAAAATAGGTGAGCTTGATAAATGTGTCTCCAGTGGGGCTCATAATCTAGATTCCCTTTCAGTATGTGTTTGGAGTGTGAGAAGAAACCGGAGTGCCAGAGAAAACAAAACACAGAGAGAACCTACAAACATCATGCAAATGTTGGCCTTAGTTGAATTTAAATCCGGGAACCCAGTACTGAGCACGTGGCCACCATGCTGCCACAATAACATTCTCATCAATACTATCAACACCTTAATAATAGAGTTGAGCGAACACCTGGATGTTCGGTTTCGAGAAGTTCGGCCGAACTTCCTGAAAATGTTCGGGTTCGGGGTCCGAACTGGACCCGAACTTCACCCTGAACCGAAACCCCGATGAAGTCAATGGGGACCCGAACTTTTGGGTACAAAAAAGGCTGTAAAATAGCCCAGGAAAGGGTTAGAGGGCTGCAAAAGGCAGCAAAATGTAGGTAAATCCCCTGCAAATAAATGAGGATAGGGAAATTGGAGGAGGAGAAGGTGGAATAGAAGGTTGGGGTGGCATCAGGTGGGAATGCTATGGGAGTTGATGTTCTCATCACAGCCAAAAAGGATTCATGTCTGCCTGCAGTGCCACAGGCCTCATTCACAGACTCAGGGCCATGGCACCCGCAAAGAGGAGAGCAGTCCCGTAACAGCAACACAGGCCTCAGGTCAACCTGCAATGGAACAGGCCATTATCATTTATGTAGGACCCTGACACCCAGACAATGGGGCGGTCATTAGACAGTAAAAAGAGATAAATGTCTGCCACCAAGACAGTAAGCAAGTACGTGAAAGTTAGGCCCCTGACACCCAGACAGAGGAGAGAGGTCCCATAGCAGAGAATCAGGCTTCATGTCACCCACCAACGGAGAAGGCCACTTTTAGTTATTTAGGCTCCAGCACCCAGACAGAGGAGAGAGGTCCCAAAGTAGAGAATCAGGCTTCATGTCACCCACCAATGAAGAAGGCCACTTTCAGATATTTAGGCCCCTGGCACCCAGACGGAGGAGAGGTTCATTCAACTTTGGGTTGCCCCGCAAAATAATGATAAAATTAAAAAAGGAGGATTCAATAAAGAAGTGCCCTGCAGTACAAGAATATATGGTTAAGGGGAGGTAGTTATAAATGTCTATTCTGCACAAAGGATGGACAGGTACTGTGGGATCCATGCCTGGTTCATTTTTATGAACGTCAGCTTGTCCACGTTGGCTGTGGACAGGCGGATGCCTTTGTCAGTAATGATGACACCTGCCATGCTGAATACAAGTTTAGACAAAACGCTGGCCGCCGGGCCGGGCAGGCTAGCATCTCCAAGGCATAAAACGCTAGCTCTGGCCACGTGGACAATTTGGAGACCCAGAAGTTGAATCGGGCCGAACCATCAGTCAGTACGTGGAGGGGTGTGCACACGTACTGTTCCACCATGTTAGTGAAATGCTGCCTCCTGCTAACACGTTCCATATCAGGTGGTGGTGCAGTTAGCTGTGACGTGGTGACAAAACTTTTCCACATCTCTGCCATGCTAACCCTGCCTTCAGAGGAGCTGGCCAAGACACAGCTGCATTTGGCGACCTCTTGATCCTTCTCTGCCTCCCCCTTGGGCTTCCATTTGTTCCCCTGTGACATTTGGGAATGCTCTCAGTTGCGCGCCTACCAACGTGTACTCGCGCATCTTCCTATCAAACTCCAGTGCAGAAAGTAAGGTGGGCAGATTGTCTTTGTACCGGGAATCCAGCAGGGTGGCAACCCAGAAGTCCGCACACGTTAAAATGTGGGCAACTCTGCTGTCGTTGCTCAGGCACTGCAGCATGTAGTCGCTCATGTGTGCCAGGCTGCCCAGAGGTAAGGACAAGCTGTCCTCTGTGGGAGGCATATCGCCATCGTCCTCCATCTCCCTCCAGCCACGAACCAGTGATGGGGCCGAGCTGCGGTGAGTGCCACCCCATTGTGAACATGCTTCATCCTCATCCTCCTCCACCTCCTCATCCTCCTCGTCCTCCAGTAGTGGGCCCTGGCTGGCCACATTTGTACCTGGCCTCTGCTTTTGCAGAAAACCTCCCTCTGAGCCACTTCTAAGAGACAGGCCTGAAAGTGCTAAAAATGACCCCTCTTCCTCCTCCTCCTCCTGGGCCACCTCCTCTTCCATAATCGTCCTAAGTGTTTTCTCAAGGAGACATAGAAATAGTATTGTAACGCTGATGACAGCGTCATCGCCACTGACCATGTTGGTGGAGGACTCGAAACAGCGCAACCGGGCACACAGATCTCGCATGGAGATAAAGTCATTGGTGGTGAAGTGGTGCTGTTTCGCAGTGCGACTGACCCGTGCGTGCTGCAGCTGAAACTCCATTATGGCCTGCTGCTGCTCGCACAGTCTCTCCAGCATGTGCAAGGTGGAGTTCCACCTGGTGGGCACGTCGCACATGAGGCGGTGAGCGGGAAGGCCGAAGTTACGCTGTAGCGCAGACAGGCGAGCAGCGGCAGGATGTGAAAGCCGGAAGCGCGCACGGACGGCACGCACTTTATGCAGCAGCTCTAACATGTCGGGGTAGTTGTGAAGGAACTTCTGCACCACCAAATTCAGCACATGCGCCAGGCAAGGGATGTGTGTCAAACCAACTAGTCCGAGAGCTTCGACGAGATTTTGCCCATTATCGCACACCAGCAGGCCGGGCTTGAGGCCCACCGGCAGGAAACCACTCGTTGGTCTGTTGTTCAATACCCCACCACAACTCCTGCGTGGTGTGGGGCCTGTCCCCCAAACATATGAGTTTCAGAATGGCCTGCTGACGTTTACCCCGGGCTGTGCTGAAGTTGGTGGTGAAGGTGTATGGCTGACTGGATGAGCAGGTGGAAGAAGAGGAGGAGGAAGCCGAGTAGGAGGAGGAGGCTACAGGAGGCAAAGAATGATGCCCTGCGATCCTTGGCGGCGGAAGGAAGTGCGCCAAAGAACTATCTGCCTGGGGCCCAGCCGCCACTACATTTACCCAGTGTGCAGTTAGGAAGATATAGCGTCCCTGGCCATGCTTACTGGTCCACGTATCTGTGGTTAGGTGGACATGGCCACACATGGCGTTGAGCAGTGCACACTTAATTTTATTGGATACTATGTTGTGCAGGGAAGGCATGGCTCTTTTGGAGAAGTAGTGGCGGATGGGAACAACATACTGTGGGACAGCCATCACCATCAGCTGTTTGAAGCTGTCTGTTTGCACCAGCCTGAATGACAGCATTTCAAAGACCAGTAGTTTAGAAATGCTGGCATTCAGGCCCAGGGCTCGAGGGTGGGTAGGTGGGAATTTACTCTTTCTCTGCAAAGTTTGTGAGATGGAGAGCTGAACACTGCCATGTGGAGATGCTTGGTGACAGAGGTGGTGGTGTTGGTGGCACATCCTCTGTTTGGTGGGCGGCAGGTGCCAACATTCTGCCGAGGTGGAGGAAGAGGCCGAGGCAGCAGCAGAAGATGGAGCAAGGGGAGCCTGAGTGAGTTCCTTGTTTTTAAGGTGTTTACTCCACTGCAGTTCATGCTTTGCATGTAGATGCCTGGTCATGCAGGTTGTGCTAAGGTTCAGAACGTTAATGCCTCGCTTCAGGCTCTGATGGCACAGCGTGTAAACCACTCGGGTCTTGTCGTCAGCACATTGTTTAAAGAAGTGCCATGCCAGGGAACTCCTTGAAGCTGCCTTTGGGGTGCTCGGTCCCTGGTGGCGGTGGCCAGTAGCAGGCGAACTCTCTTGGCGGCGGCTGTTCTGCTTTTGCCCCCTGCTCCCTCTTTTGCTACGCTGTTGGCTCTGTCTCACCACTGCTCTTCCTCTGAACTATGAAAGTCAGTGGCACGACCTTCATTCCATGTGGGGTCTAGGACCTTATCGTCCCCTGCATCGTCTTCCACACAGTCTTCCTCCCTGACCTCCTGTTCTGGTCTGCACACTGCAAAAAGATGCAGCAGTTGGCACCTGTGTTTCATCATCATCAGAGATGTGTGGACTCTGATGAGGTGATATTCCCATGTCCTCATCATTAGGAAACATCAGTGGTTGTGCATCGGTGCATTCTATGTCTTCCACCACTGGGGAAGGGCTAGGTGGATTGCCTTCTGAAACCCTGCCAGCAGAGTCTTCAAACAGCATAAGAGACTGCTGCATAACTTGAGGATCAGACAGTATCCCTGATATGCATGGGGCAGATGTGACAGACTGATGGGATTGGTTTTCAGGCGCCACCTGTGCTCTTTCTGCAGAAGACTGGGTGGGAGATGATGTTGTGAACGTGCTGGATCCACTGTCGGCCACCCAATTGACTAGCCCCTGTACTTGCTCAGGCCTTACCATCCTTAGAACGGCATTGGCCACTAAATATCACTGTTATCTGGCAGGTACTGGAACCTGAGGTAGTTGGTTCACTAGGACGTGTGGCCGTGGCTGAACGGCCACGTTTTCTCCCAGCAGAGGGTCCACTAACAACACCACGACCATGTCCGCGTCCCTTAATAGATGTTTTTCTCATTGTTACTGTTCACCACAATAAGAAAAAAATTATTTGGCCCAATGTATTGAATTCAAATTCAGGCCTTTTTTTACAGGCACTGAACACCATCTGGCTATCTATTTATGTACCATATTACACTAATCCAGGCACAGTAGTAACCATATATATAGGGGAATATCAATTGTAGGCCTAGTATTTAGGCCCTGGATGAAAGGTATCCTCTTACGGACAGATTTACACTTTGAGATGCAGAGTAGCGTGTGAAAAAATATATAGGATTATGCTTTCAGCACTTGTATTTTAACACTTTGTGTAATATACCCTTTAACGGAAAGAAATACACTTGGAGATGAACTCTGACTGTAATATACCCTTTTACGGACAGATTTGCACTTGGCCTGCAACAACTGGAACACCAGATTTTGGCAATTGAATTTCACCCCAGAAAATAATATATCCTTTGACGGACACTATGAAACTTGTCCAGTCACAGCTGGAACACTAGATTTATGGTATTTCTATTTTGCCAACTGAATTTCACTAGTGTTGAGCGCGAATATTCGAATAGCGAATTTTTTTAGCGAATATCGGCACTTCGCTAATTCGCGAATATTTCGAATACAGCGCTATAAATTCGCTATTTCGAATATTCGTTTTTTTTTTGTTTTTTTTTTAGTTATATTTTTTTCTTTCCCACTTTCCAAAAGTAGTTCTTACCTGTTCTGAGGATTCCTGGCTGCTCTAGTCAGTGCCCGTTGCCGCTTCTGCCAACTTCCGTGCTCATGGAGCGTCCACATCACCATGGGAACGTCTCCATATACTAAAATGTACTGTCGGATTTGAGGAATTACGTTGAAATCGCAATGCGATTAATTCAAGTTATATTAATCGCATTGCGATTACAACTTAGCACTGCTATCTTACATAGGCTAGAATTAACGAATATGGAATATAGCACTAGCAGTGCTAAGTTGAAATCGCAATGCGATTACTTCAAGTTAAATTAATCGCATTGCGAATTCAACTTAGCACTGCTGCTATATTCCATATTCGTTAACTTCGTTCATTCTAGCAAGCTAACCCATTATAAACCCAGCTCTAAGTTGAAATCGCAATGCGATTAATATAACTTGAATTAATCGCATTGCGATTTCAACGTAATTCCTCAAATCCGACCGTACATTTTAGTATATGGAGATGTTCCCATGGTGATGGGGACGCTCCATGAGCAAGGAAGTTTATGGTTGGCTTGGTATAATTAGCGAATAGCGAATATGACGAATGTATTCGTCATCTTCCTCAAAACGAAGATAACGAAGTATTTTACATCTTCGTTTTAGCAACCTATTCGTCAACCTCGCTAATTCTAGCAATCAAATAGGAAGGTTGACTATAGAGACAACTGTGTTAAATTCGCTATGCGATTTTTTATTTTTTATTTTTTTTAATAGAATAATTATATTACTTGATATAATTATTATAATTCTTCTATTTATTAAAAAAATATATATATAATCGCATAGCGAATTAAACACAGTTGTCTCTATAGTCAACCTTCCTATTTGATTGCTAGAATTAGCGAAGTTGACGAATAGGTTGCTAAAACGAAGATGTAGAATACTTGGTTATCTTCGTTTTGAGGAATATGACGAATACATTCGTCATATCCGTCATCTTCGCTATAATTCTAGATATGAAACCAATAGGAAAGTAGCCTTAAGTTAAAATCGCAATACGCGATTATTTAAATCGTATATTAATCGCGATAACTAGAATAATGACGAATATTCGATTTCGACGAATATTCTTTCGAATATTCGCGAATTTCGTCGAAATCGAATATGGCACCTGCCGCTCATCACTAAATTTCACCCCAGACAATAATATATCCTTTGAGGGACACTAGGAAACTTGTCCAGTCACAGCTGGAACACCAGATTTACGGTATTTCTATTTTGACAACTGAATTTCACCCCAGAAAATAATAAATCCTTTGACGGACACTATTAAACTTGGCCAGCCACTGCTGGGACACCAGATTTAGAGAATTGCTATTTTGGCTATTGAATTTCACCCCACAACAAAATCTATCCTCTGATGGACACTTTTAAACTTGGCCAGCCACAGCTGAAACCACTGATTTATGGTATTGTTATTTTGGCAATTGAATTTCACCCCAGGAAATAATAAATCCTTTGCCGCACACTATGAAACTTGTCCAGTCACAGCTGGGACACCAGATTTACGGTATTGCTATTGTGGCAATTGAATTTCACCCCAGAACAAAATATATCCTTTGCCGGACACTATTAAACTTGGCCAGCCACAGCTGAAACCACTGATTTATGGTATTGCTATTTTGGCAATTGATTTTCACCCCAGAAAATGATCTATTCTTTGCCGGACACTATTAAACTTGGCCAGCCACTGCTGGGACACCAGATTTAGGGGATTGCTATTTTGGCAATTGAATTTCACCCCAGAACAAAATATATCCTTTACCTTACACTATGAAACTTGTCCATTCACAGCTGGAACACCAGATTTACTGTATTTCTATTTGGCAACTGAATTTCACCCCAGAAAATAATATATCCTTTGCCGGACACAATTAAACTTGGCCAACCACAGCCGAAACCAGATTTAGGGGATTGCTATTTTGGCAATTGAATTTCACTCCAGAAAATGAATATATCCTTTGACAGACCCTATTAAACTTATCCAGCCACTGCTGGGACATCAGATTTAGGGTATTGCTATTTTGGCAATTGAATTTCACCCCAGAACAAAATATGTCCTTTACCTTACACTATGAAACTTGTCCATTCACAGCTGGAACGCCAGATATATGGTATTGCTATTTTGGAAATGGAATTTCACCACAGAATATAATCTATCCTTTGCCGGACACAATTAAACTTGACCAGCCACTGCCGAAACCACTGATTTACGGTATTGCTATTTTGGAAATGGAATTTCACTCCAGAATATAATCTATCCTTTGCCGGACACAATTAAACTTGGCCATCCACTGCTGGGACACCAGATTTAGGGGATTGCTATTTTGGCAATTGAATTTCACCCCAGAAAAATAATATATCCTTTGACGGACACTATTAAACTTGGCCAGCCACAGCTGATACCACTGATTTATGGTATTGCTATTTTGGCAATTGTTTTCACCCCAGAAAATTATCTATCCTTTGCCGGACACTAATATACTTGGCCATCCACTGCTGGGACACCGTATTTATGGTATTGCTATTTTGGCAATTGAATTTCACCCCAGAACAAAATATATCCTTTGCCGGACACTATTAAACTTGGCCACGGACAGCTGGGACACCAGATTTTGGGGATTGCTATTTTGTCAATTTAATTTCACCCCATAAAATTATCTATACTTTGCCGGACACTATTCAACTTGGCCAGCCACTGCTGGGACACCAGATTTAGGGGATTGCTATTTTGGCTATTGAATTTCACCCCAGAACAAAATGCATCCTTTGCCGGACATTATGAAACTTGGCCAGCCACTGCTGAGACACCAGATTTACGGTATTGCTATTTTGACAATTCAATTTCACCCCCAACAACTATCCATCCTTTGCCGGACACTATTAAACTTGGCCAGCCATTGCTGTGAAACCAGATTTAAGGGTATTGCTATTTTGGCAATTTATTTTCACCCCAGAAAATTATCTATCCTTTGCCGGACACTATTAAACTTGGCCAGCCACTGCTGGGACACCAGATTTACGGTATTGCTATTTTGGCAATTGAATTTCACCCCAGAACAAAATATATCCATTGTCGGACATTATTAAACTTTGCCAGCCACTGCTGAGACAACAGAATCACGATATTGCTATTTTGGCATTTGAATTTCCCCTCAGAAAAAAATATATCCTTTGCCGGACACTATTATACTTGGCCAGCCACTGCTGGGACACCAGATTTACGGTATTGCTGTTTTGGCAATTAAATTTCACCCCAAAACAAAATATATCCTTTGCCGGACACTATTTAACCTGGCCAGCCACAGCTGAAACCACTGATTTATGGTATTGCTATTTTGGCAACTGAATTTTACACCCAAAAATTATCTATCCTTTGCCGGACACTATTAAACTTGGCCAGCCACTGCTGGGACACCAGATTTAGGGTATTGCTATTTTGGCAATTGAATTTCACCCCACAACAAAATAGATACTTTGCCGGAAACTGTTAAACTTCACCAGCCACAGCTGAAACCATTGATTTATGGTATTGCTATTTTGACAATTGAATTTCACCCCAGAAAATTATCTATCCTTTGCCGGACACTATTAAACTTTCCCAGCCACAGCTGAAACCACAGATTTATGGTATTGCTATTTTTTTCAATTGAATTTCACCCCAGAAAATTATCTTTTCTTTGCCCGACACTATTAAACTTGGCCAGCCACTGCTGGGACACTAGATTTAGGGGATTGCTATTTTGGCAATTGAATTTCACCCAAAAAAAATCCATCCTTTGCCTTACAGCAGACAGTATTACACTTGGCCAGCCACTGCTGGGACACCAGATTTACGGTATTGCTATTTTGGCAATTGAATTTCACCCCAGAACAAAATATATCCATTGTCGGACATTATTAAACTTTGCCAGCCACTGCTGAGACAACAGAATCACGGTATTGCTATTTTGGCATTTGAATTTCCCCTCAGAAAAAAATATATCCTTTGCCGGACACTATGAAACTTGGCCAGCCACTGCTGGGACACCAAATTTAGGGAATTGCTATTTTGGCTTTTGAATTTTACCCCAGAACAAAATATATCCTTTGCTGCTCACTATGAAACTTGTCCAGTAACAGCTGGAACACCAGATTTAATGTATTTCTCTTTTGGCAACTGAATTTAACCTCAGAAAATAAAAAAATTATTTGACGGACACTATTATACTTGGCCAGCCACTGCTGGGACACCAGATTTACGGTATTGCTGTTTTGGCAATTAAATTTCACCCCAGAACAAAATATATCCTTTGCCGGACACTATTTAACCTGGCCAGCCACAGCTGAAACCACTGATTTATGGTATTGCTATTTTGGCAACTGAATTTCACACCCAAAAATGATCTATCCTTTGCCGGACACTATTAAACTTGGCCAGCCACTGCTGGGACACCAGATTTACGGTATTGCTATTTTGGCAATTGAATTTCACCCCACAACAAAATAGATACTTTGCCGGAAACTGTTAAACTTCACCAGCCACAGCTGAAACCATTGATTTATGGTATTGCTATTTTGACAATTGAATTTCACCCCAGAAAATTATCTATCCTTTGCCGGACACTATTAAACTTTCCCAGCCACAGCTGAAACCACAGATTTATGGTATTGCTATTTTTTTCAATTGAATTTCACCCCAGAAAATTATCTTTTCTTTGCCCGACACTATTAAACTTGGCCAGCCACTGCTGGGACACTAGATTTAGGGGATTGCTATTTTGGCAATTGAATTTCACCAAAAAAAAATCCATCCTTTGCCTTACAGCAGACAGTATTACACTTGGCTAGCCTCAGCTGGAACACCAGATTTAGGGGATTGCTAGTTTGGCAATTGAATTTAACCCCTCAATAAAATGTAGAAATTTCTATCCTGAGTTTCTAGGGGGTGACAATAAGCACAGCCAAGCTTCTGATGTAGGATATAGCAAAAAAAAAAAAACTAGTATTGATGGATTGATGGACTTGGTGGCAGCTTGTGCTGGTGCTCCACAAGACACAAAATGACCGCCGATCACCCCAGAAAAAAGTGACTGAAAAACGCTCTTTGCAGCCTAAAAACCAGCAAGCAAAAAACTAGCAGAAGTTGAATGATTCACACTGTAGATCGATCACTTCATTAGATGTTTTTGCTGAGTTTTCCCTGCCTAATCTCTCCCTCACAGCAGCTGCATCCCATCCCTACACTAATCAGAGCAGAGTGACGTGCGGCGCTACGTGACTTCAGCTTAAATAGAGGCTGGGTCACATGCTGCACTTGGCCAATCACAGCCATGCCATTAGTAGGCATGGCTGTGATGGCTTCTTAGGGCAAGAAGTAAAATGAAGAAATCGCCGAACCCGAACATTTTTGAAAATGTCCGGGTCCGTGTCCCGAACACCCCAAAATTCGATACGACCCCAAACTATACAGGTCGGGTTCGCTCATCCCTACTTATGAATTATAAATTACATTTTATAATTTGTATTTTATCACAATGACCATATAATATTTGATAAGAATTGTGTGTTCTGAACACTATGGAGTTAATAGATTTTTTTTGATCACATTATGCCGTGTGTGTCTATAAAATGTTCCCTATGCCCCACTATCTTTGCTTGAGAAAGTCTCTATTGCAGAGCTGAAACGTTGCCTTGTTGCACCACATGGGTGAATAAAGTTTTTTTGCAATTTTTCACTACGCTGGAGTTCTACACGTTTTTTGGACTTTATATATTAGGTAAGCTTAATTCCCTTTGGGCGTTTCACCCATTACTGCCTTTTGTGTGTGTGTGCTGCCTCTTTTTCTTTATATATATATATATATATATATATATATATATATATATATATATATATATATAAAATCTCACAAAAGTGAGTACACCCCTCACATTTTTATAAATATTTTATTATATCTTTTAATGGGACAACACTGAAGATATGACACTTTTATACAATGTAAAGTAGTCGGTATACAGCTTGTATAACACTGAAAATTTTGTGTGCCCTCAAAATAACTCAAGACACAATCATTAATGTCTAAACCGCTGGCAACAAAAAGTGAGTACACCCCTAAGTGAAAATTTCCAGCATCTCTCTTGGGCATGAAGTTCACTAGCTTCACGGGTTGCCACAGGAATCTTCTTCCACTCCATGACATCATCACAGAGCTGGTGGATGTTAGAGACCTTGTGCTCTTCTACCTTCCGTTTGATGATGCACCACAGATGATCAATAGGGTTTAAGTCTGGAGACATGCCTGGCCAGTCCAGCACCTTTACCCTCTGTTTCTTTAGCAAGGTATTGGTCATCTTGGAGGTGTGTTTGGGGTCATTATCATGTTGGAATATTGCCCTGCGACCCAGTTTCCGAAGGCAGGGGATCAAGCACTGCTTCAGTATGTCACAGTACATGTTTACAATCATGGTTCCCTCAATGACCTTTAGTTCCCCACTGCTGGCAGCACTCACGCAGCCCCAAACCATGACACTCTCACCACCATGCTTGACTGTAGGCAGGACACACTTGTCTTTGTACTACTGCTGCCACACACACTTGACACCATCTGAACCAAATAAGTTTATCTTGGTCTCATCAGACCACATGTCATGGTTCCAGTAATCCATGTCCTTAGTCTGCTTGTCTTCAACAACATTTGATCTCAGCAGTGACAAGCTGGCCTCCCACCCCTGTAACTTCTGTAGCAATGCTGGCAGCACTCATAGATCTATTTTGAAAAGACAACCTCTGGATATGACGCTGAGCATGTGGTCTTTGGTTGAGCATGGCAAGGCTTGTTCTAAGTGGAACCTGTCTTTTTTAAATGCTATATGGTCTTGGCCACCATGCTGCAGTTCAGTTGTAGGGTCTTGGCAATCTTCTTATAGCCTAGACCAGGGGTCAGCAACCTGGCAAAGAACTCTCTTAGGATCTGAAAGAAAGAATTGTTGCTCTACAAAAAGATGGTCTAGGCCAGGGATCAGCAACCTTCGGCACTCCAGGCGTTGTGAATCTACATCTCCCATCATGCACACTTGCATGGCTGCTGTCTAAACCCCCACACAAGTGGAAAGAGCATGCTGGGAGTTGTAGTTTCACAACAGCTGGAGTGCAGATGGTTGCTGATCCCTGGCCTAGACCATCTTTTTGTAGAGCAACAATTCTTTTTTTCAGATCCTCAGAGTTCTTTGCCATGAGGTGCCATTTTGAACTTCCAATGACCAGTATAAGGGAATATGAGAGCGATAACACCAAATTTAACCACATGTGCTCTAGTCCAGTGTTTCCCAACCAGTGTGCCTCCAGCTGTTGCAAAACTACAACTCCCAGCATGCCCGCACAGCCTTTGGCTGTGAGGGCATGCTGGGAGTTGTAGTTTTGCAACAGCTGGAGGCACACTGGTTGGGAAACACTGCTCTAGTCAGTGTATTCAAATATAATTTAGTCTGTGTTTCTGAAAAGTTTCTGCGAGGACTTGAACTCACGACCCTCTGCATTAGAGGAAAGCATATTAACCACTGGGCTATACAATCCAATGATAAACTGTACTGGAAAAACCTCATTGGTTAAGATTCTTGTGTCCAATACAAAAGGTTGTGAGTTCAAATCCCGGCAGATATATTTCAGAAAAAGAGACTAAATTACATGCATATGTATTTTTGTAATTGTAAAAAAATGTATGGCACAAAATAAATGTGTCATTACTTATATATATATATATATATATATATATATATATATACACACATACTGAAGAAAAGACATTGACATGTAGTATCTAAATCCTATCCCCAAGTTATTGAATTTCAACAACCACCTATGATGTGTTTCAAAAGGGCTAACAATATACGTGACAGGATAGTACGGGCTGATATTGGCAGTAACAAAATTGGACCTATCCAAAGGGTGTTTTCCACTCCCAAAATGGGAACTTTCTCCTCTTTGAATTGTAATATATAGTATATAAGACCGAAAAAAGACATTTGTCCATCCAGTTCGGCCTGTTTCCTACAAGTTGATCCAGAGGAAGGCAAAAAACCCCTGTGAGGCAGAAGCCAATTTTCCCCACTTGAGGGAAAAAAACTCCTTCCCGACTCCATTCAGGCAATCAGAATAACTCCCTGGATCAACGACCCCTCTCTAGTTGCTATAGCCTGTAATATTATTACACTCCAGAAATACATCCAGTCCCCTCTTGAATTCCTTTATTGTACTCACCATCACCACCTCTTCAGTCAGAGAGTTCCATAGTCTCACTGCTCTTACCGTGAAGAATCCTTTTCTATGTTTGTGTACAAACCTTCTTTCCTCCAGACGCAGAGGATGTCCCCTCGTCACAGTCACAGTCCTGGGGATAAATAGATGATAGGAGAGATCTCTGTACTGACCCCTGATATATTTATACATAGTTATTAGATCTCCCCTCAGTCGTCTTTTTTTTAAAGTAAATAACCCTAATTTTGATAATTTTTCAGGGTACTGTAGTTGCCCCATTCCAGTTATTATTTTAGTTGCCCTCCTCTGAACCCTCTCCAGCTCTGCTATGTCCGCCTTGTTCACAGGAGCCCAGAACAGTACTTCATGTGTGGTCTGACTAGTGATTTGTAAAGCGGTAGGGCTATTTCTCATCACGGGCATCTATGCCCCTTTTGATGCAACCCATTATCTTATTGTGTGCACCGTTCCAGTGATAAGGGGTACACATTTCACACATCCACAATCAGGGGAAAATATACCAATTAAAGGCTTATTCACATGTGATAGCCGGTTTGTTGTTTACATTTTGAAGTGCCCTTGCGGTTTATTGTACATGGGAGAAACTTCCACAAGGATGAAGGATAGATTGAGTAATCACAAATCCACAATTAGAAAATAAAACCTTTTATTCCCTGTACCATTTCATTTTCATGCGCAAAGGCACGCAATAGCACAATTACGCTACCAAATTATTGAACATGTACCCTAACCCCGGCGTGAAGGTGATAGAAACAGCTTATTACTCAAGAGTAGAGTTGAGAGAACTTCTGTTTTAAGTTCGGCTTCCAAAGTTCGGGTTCGGATTATCCAAGCATCCCGTTATGGATTCCGCTACCACGGACCATACCTGCATTTGGAATCCGGGGTGTAGGACCTGGGGTGACGTCACCGTCATGTGATCAGTGCAGGGGGCGTGGCTCAGTACTGGATTGGATAAGAGGTCGTAGGCTACCACCTCTTATCTAATCCAGTACTGAGCCACGCCCCCTGCACTGATCACATGACGGTGACGTCACCCCAGGTCCTCTGTGTTGTCCAAGGTTCAGGTTCATTGAAGAATCCCCTTATGGATTCCAAATGCCGTTATGGTCCGTGGTAGCGGAATCCATAACGGGATGCTTCGATAACCCGAACATTGGAAGCCGATCTTAAAACAGAAGTTCTATCAACTCTACTCAAGTGGGAGGCTTATTGGATACACCGATTGCAAACGTTGGAGCCACGTGGGCTCAACCGTTAATATAATGTACAGAGCTTCCTATGATTGATTACCTTAATCAGTATAGTTTCAACAACAACATTTATTTTAAATTTGTTTAATATATTTTTTTATTTTTTTATTTATAGCAGAACTAAAAAGAAAAAAAAACAGAACACAATAAGGAAGGAAAAATGAATACTGTTGCATTTTTGCTTAAAGTTCATAATGATTGCAGCAGTAATGCTTGATTTTGTTTTTTCACTTGTTTTTTCCCATTTGATTTAATTTTGATTGGTGGGTGTGGTTATTTGTGTGATGTCATTTCCCTGTGCTTTGGGAGTCTATTTAAACATGATTTATTTATGCATGCTCACAGTCTGACAATAAACCAGAAGAATAATCATCTAAAGCGAGTGACGGTCTTTTCTTCAGTATTTCATCAGGAACACCATCCCAAAGACACGTGCACCGCGATTCCAGTAGCAGTGCCGACCTGCAAACACTATTATATATAAACATATATATTTAGTAATTACTAATAAATATATATATATATGTGTGTGTGTAATTACACATTAATTTTGTGCCATACGTTTTTTACAATGACTAAAAAACATATAAAATATATTTGTTTTATTCAGTCTGTATTTCTGAAATGTATCTGCTGGGTTTTGAACTCTCAACCTTTTGCATTAGAGGCAAGAATCTTAACCACTGGGCTATACAACCTGATAGTAAAGTGTGCTGGAAAAAACTCATAGTAGTTATTAAAGTAGTAATTATTCCAATACAGAAGGAACACTTACTGATACTGAAACTACTATGAGGTTTTTCCAGCACAGTTTATCATTGGGTTGTATAGCCCAGTGGTTAAGATGCTTGTCTCTAACGCAAAAGGTTGTGAGTTTAAATCCCAGCAGAAACATTGTTTGAAGTACACTCTAAATTAGATTTAAATACACTGGACGTGCCCAAGCCATTCATTCTAGATCAGCACAAATCTTTATTGCTCAGATTAAAAAACAGTACGGCACCAGTACTTACAACCTGACCAGTATCTTAGAAGTTTTTAAGGACTATTATACATAGTTGTATAATATCAAAGGGAACTTCTCTGACATGCCAACATCTTCTCTCCAGTCTCGGACTAACGCTTATATTGCAGAAACTGCTCTCCTCGAGCTACCGACAGCTGATAGGGAGTCATTGGACTCAGACTTCACCGAAAGTGATGTCAAACGGGTTATAAATAGAGTTGAGCGAACACCTGGATGTTCGGGTTCGAGAGGTTCGGCCGAACTTCCGGAAAATGTCCGGGTTCGTGATCCGAACTCAACCCGAACTTCATCCCGAACCCGAACCCCATAGAAGTCAATGGGGACCCGAACTTTTGGGCACTAAAAAGCCTGTAAAAGACTCCCGGAAAGGGCTAGAGGGCTGCAAAAGGCAGCAAAATGTAGGTAAATCCCCTGCAAACAAATGTAGATAGGGAAATGAATTAAAATAAAATAAAATAAATAAAAATTAACCTGTAAAAGACACCCAGAGGGATAATATACCGCAATAAACGCATTGCGATTACAACTTTGAGCTAACGATCACCATGGGAACGCCTCCTCCAGTAGAATGTACTGTCGGATCTGAGAATTAAGTTGAAATCGCAATGCGATTCTTATATATTTGCTTAATCGCATTGCGATTTCAACTTAGCATTGCTAAATAATTCCATCCATATCGTTAACGAATATGGATGGAATTATTTAGAATTAGCAATGCTAAGTTGAAACGGCAATGCGATTAAGCAGATATATTATAATCGCATAATCGCGTTCGAATAGAACTTAAAGCTGTCTCTTAGTCAGTTTTAGTATTGGTGTGCTGTAATAGAAGTTACATTCGTACGCGAATATAACTTAGAGCAATACAGTCAACTTTACACTTAGTTTTAATATCGCGATAATACAACTATTCAAGAATCGTGTACGTGCGTCTGTACGTGTGTGCGTTACCTCGGATCGGATCGAGAGAGACGAGAGTGGAGATTGGTGACTGTCCCAGCGATTATGGCGAAAAGTAATTTCTCTAAAGAAGAGCTGGATTTCTTAATAACTGTAAGTAATTGAACTTAGTTAGTGTGTAATTCAGTAATGTGATTTAAACTTATTAATGATTTTTATTAGCCAAGAAGCATGCAGGCCTTCACTGATCTCATAACTGCCTTACACTGTCACATGTCCTACTGCTTGGTGACATAAACTCATCACAGGCTTTAGCAGACTGCACAACTACATGAGTGATTAGTGAAAGACACTGTTAAAGGGGTGGCAATGTTCAAGTCACTTTTAAAGGGATGACGATGTTCAAGTCACTTTTAAAGGGATGGCGATTTTCAAGTGACTTTTAAAGGGGCGGCAATATTCAAGTCACTTTCAAAGGGATCGCAATGTTCAAGTCACTTATAAAGGGATGGCGATGTTCAAGTCAGTTTTAAAGGGATGGCGATGTTCAAGTCACTTTTAAAGGGGCTGCAGTGTTCAAGTCACTTTTAAAGGGGCGGCAATGTTCAAGTCACTTTTAAAGGGATGGCGAGGTTCTACTCTTTGACTGTTTTGATATTAAATATTATTTTTGATGGTTCTTATGACTGATAACTAATAATTGTATTTTAGAACTGTGGGATTACATGATTCAATTGTTATCTTGCAGGAAATGTTGGAGAAGGGGTACGACCGCAGAAGGTCAAGGGGCGAAAAGCAGGCCATAGTGCGGAGAATTGCTTTCCATCTGTGGCAGAAGCATGGGTGCACTCATCGGAAGGATGCGATTCTAAAAAAGTGGTCAGATCTGAAGCGCCACAGGATGGATCTGATCACTAAGATCCGAGATAAATCTTTTCCAGGTACAATACTTATTTGCATAACTGAGCAGATAGATAACAATATGTTGGTGAGAGAAATAAGTATTTTAACCATTTACAATAAATCACTTAGTACAGCGGTGTTGAACTGATGGGAAAGGGTGCTAAAGGTGGCAATATGAGACCTCTTTCTGGGCCACATATGTTTTTTGACTTTACACACTTGACTTTGGCTCCTGAAGCTTGTCCAAACTCCTCGCACGTCTGGACGAGTGTAGACAACAAGCATCGATCAGGACAATTAGGCCACATGCCCAAATGAAGTCATAGACTCGAATCACTCTTGTTCCCTGGGGAGTGGCCCAACACCCAATAGCAGCAGTGAGTTGAAGCTGAACTTAATCAACGATGCTCAAAGGCAGAGTGCAGGGGGTACCCACAGGGTCCTGGTCCGGCAGGTCAAGGCAGACACTGATGATACTACACTTGATCTAAGCCAAAAGGAGAAGAAAGATAGGTGTAGTTAATTATTATGCCATCCAGACACTACCATAGATTAATTTGTGTACCTTTAACTGTAATTTGGCTTTACTTGTTTATCTTGGCATTTTTAAAAATTTGGTCATCATCATTACAGATGCTCCGCTTCCCAAAGTGAGAGCCAAGCTCTCTAAAAAGAAGAAGGCGGTGGAGGTGGAGGAGGAGACAGACCACTCGGACGAGGAGGAGCAGGAAGAGGCAGGGCCATCAGGCTATCGGGCCCATAGCCCACCTGCTGCAGTGGAGGAGGGTGATGACTCTGAGGAGGCAGAAGAGGAGATGGTCACTACCCCCGACAAGAAGGTAAATGGATGATGTGGATATTTTTATTTATTCAGTGTCCCAGAAAGCTAATGTTACGGGTGGGAGTACTGATTTCCATAACGTATCTAACTGACACATACATTTTTGGAAGTACGATATAACAAGCATGCAATATATAAATTTTTCTAAGAATATATTTTAACAAACTATATTATTTTTTTAAATGAAGAAAATATAATAAAACAGGCAACAAATAAAGTACAACACATAACAGTAATATAAAAAATAAACACTAAAAAGTAATTGATCAACATCAAAACCATTAACGTAACTACTAAGTCAATAACCCAAAACTAAAAGGAACTATTATTAATCCTACCTAAACCAATATATAACAGATTTCAAGAAAAAATATCATCTCAGCTTTATATAACAATTAATGATTGTATTTTAATGTACATTTCAAATTTTATTTCATTTATTTTACAGCTGACAACATCATGTTAAAAAAATAAAAACAATGGGAAGGAAGCACCAGCTGCGAATGCAGCAGTTCAGGGAGCAGCAAACCAGGAAGATGAGGCAGCTCAAGATGCAGTTCTCCCACCAAATGCGAGCCATGGAGGAGGCTCATCTTAAGGACATCGATGATCTGCTGGAGGAGCAGAGAAAAATTAAAAAATTACCCTAATTTTTTGGTTATTTATATATTTATGTTAAAAATAATTCTATTTTGTTAAAGATTATTTTATAAAACTATAATGTTAAATCAAATTTATTGCGTTTTGTTTGATTGGAAACAAAGGGTACAGATAGTGTTGCCCATATTAATAATTATTTTTCATTACTGTAATCTTTCAAGGGTTTCAAGTTCAACTGGTTTATGTGCTAGATCTGGTAAGGTTTTTGGTAAGGCTGTAAAACACACCCGGAAAGGGCTAGAGGGCTGCAAAAGGCAGCAAAATGTAGGTAAATCCCCTGCAAACAAATGTAGATAGGGAAATGATGAGTTAACATAAAATAAATAAAAATTAAACAATATTAATTGGAGTGAGGTCCCATAGCACAGAATCAGGCTTCAAGTCACCCACCAATGGAGAAGGTCACTTACTATTATTTCGACCCCAGCACCCAGACAAAGGAGAGAGGTCCCACAGCAGAGAATCAGGCATCATATCAACCACCACAGGAGTAGGCCACCATTTAGTTACTTTGACCCCTTCACCCAGACAGAAGAGAGAGGCCACACAGCACATATTCAGGCATCATATCAACCACCGCAAGAGAAGGACACTTTTAGATACTTTGACCCCTGCACCCAGGAAGAGGAGAGAGGTTCCACAGCAGAGAATCAGGCATAATATCAACCACCACAGGAGAAGCCACCATAAAGTTACTTTGACCCCTTCACCCAAACAGAGGAGAGAGGCCCCACAGCACATATTCAGGCATCATATCAACCACCACAGGAGTAGGCCACCATTTAGTTACTTTGACCCCTTCACCCAGACAGAGGAGAGAGGCCACACAGCACATATTCAGGCATCATATCAACCACCGCAAGAGAAGGACACTTTTAGATACTTTGACCCCTGCACCCAGGAAGAGGAGAGAGGTTCCACAGCAGAGAATCAGGCATAATATCAACCACCACAGGAGAAGCCACCATAAAGTTACTTTGACCCCTTCACCCAAACAGAGGAGAGAGGCCCCACAGCACATATATCAGGCATCATATCAACCACCACAGGAGTAGGCCACCATTTAGTTACTTTGACCCCTTCACCCAGACAGAGGAGAGAGGCCACACAGCACATATTCAGGCATCATATCAACCACCGCAAGAGAAGGACACTTTTAGATACTTTGACCCCTGCACCCAGGAAGAGGAGAGAGGTCCCACAGCACAAATTCAGGCATCATATCACACACCACAGGAGAAGGCCTCTTTCAGTGACTTAGGCCTTTGGACCCAGACAGAGGAGAGAGGTCAGAGATTAGCTTCATATCCCCCAGCACAGCAGAAGACCGCTTTATTTGACTTAGGCCTCAGCACCCAGACAGAGGACAGAGGTAGCATGGCAGAGGTTATGGCTTTATGTCACCCGATAGTTTAACAGGCCACTTTCATCTAGTTAGGCCCTGGCGCCCAGACAGAGGAGAGTTTCATTCAACTGTGGGTTACATAAAATTTGTATTAAATAAAGAAGTGGCCCGTAGTACAACAAGACATGTTTTAGGCAGTTATTAAGGACTACTCTGCACAAGGGAGGGACAGGTCCTGTGGGATCCATGCCTGGTTCATCTTTATGAACGTCAGCTTGTCCACATTGGCTGTGGACAGGCGGCTGCGCTTGTCAGTAATGACGCCCCCGCCGTGCTGAATACGCGTTCTGATAAAACGCTGGCCGCCGGGCAGGAAAGCACCTCCAAGGCATAACATGCTAACTCTGGCCACGTGGACAATTTTGAAACCCAGAAGTTGAATGGGGCCGAACCGTCCGTCAGTACGTGGAGGGGTGTGCAGACATACTGTTCAACCATGTTAGTGAAATGCTGCCTCCTGCTAACACGTTCCGTATCAGGTGGTGGGGCAGTTAGCTGTGGCGTGGAGACAAAACTTGTCCACATTTCTGCCATGCTAACCCCTGCCCTCAGAGGAGCTGGCCGTGATACTGCTGCGTGGGCGACCTCTAGCTCCTCCTCTGCCTTGGCCTTGGCCTTCCACCTGTTCCCCTGTGACAGTTGGGAATGCTCTCAGGAGCGCGTCTACCAGCGTGCGCTTGTACTCGCGCATCTTCCTATCACGCTCCAGTGCAGGAAGTAAAGTGGGCACATTGTCTTTGTACCGGGGATCCAGCAGGGTGGCCACCCAGTAGTCAGCACACGTTAAAATGTGGGCAACTCTGCTGTCGTTGCGCAGGCACTGCAGCATGTAATCGCTCATGTGTGCCAGGCTCCCCAGAGGTAAGGACAAGCTGTCCTCTGTGGGAGGCGTATCGTCATCGTCCACCGTATCCCCCAGCCACGCACTAGTGATGGGCCTGAGCTGTGTGGGCTGCCACCCTGCTGTGAACCTGCTTCATCCTCGTCCTCCTCCACCTCCTCCTCATCCTCCTCGTCCTCCATTAGAGTGCCTTGGCTGGCGACTTGTGAACCTGCCCTCTGCTGCTTCAAAAAACCTCCCTCTGAGCTACTTCTAACAGACTGGCCTGAAAGTCTTAGAAACGAGCCCTCCTCCTCCTCCTCCTCCTACCTCCTCCACCTGGGCCACCTCCTCTTCCATCATTGCCCTAAGCGTTTTCTCTAGGAGACATAGAATTGGTATTGTAACGCTGATAACAGTGTCATCGCCACTGGCCATTTTGGTGGAGTACTCAAAGCAGTGCAGCAGGGCACACAGGTCTCGCATGGAGGCCCAATCATTGGTGGTGAAGTGGTGCCGTTCCGCAGTACGACTGACGCGAGCGTGCTGCAGCTGAAACTCCACTATGGCCTGCTGCTGCTCGCACAGTCTCTCCAGCATGTGCAAGGTGGAGTTCCACCGGGTGGGCACGTCGCATATGAGGCGGTGAGCGGGAAGGCCGAGTTCCGCTGTAGCGCAGACAGGCGAGCAGCGGCAGGTATGTGAACGCCGGAAGCGCGCACAGACGGCCCGCACTTTATGCAGCAGCTCTGACATTAATATCAACCACCACAGGAGAAGCCACCATAAAGTTACTTTGACCCCTTCACCCAGACAGAGGAGAGAGGCCCCACAGCAGAGATTCAGGCATCATATCAACCACCACAGGAGTAGGCCACCATTTAGTTACTTTGACCCCTTCACCCAGACAGAGGAGAGAGGCCACACAGCACATATTCAGGCATCATATCAACCACCGCAAGAGAAGGACACTTTTAGATACTTTGACCCCTGCACCCAGGAAGAGGAGAGAGGTTCCACAGCAGAGAATCAGGCATAATATCAACCACCACAGGAGAAGCCACCATAAAGTTACTTTGACCCCTTCACCCAAACAGAGGAGAGAGGTCCCACAGCACATATATCAGGCATCATATCAACCACCACAGGAGTAGGCCACCATTTAGTTACTTTGACCCCTTCACCCAGACAGAGGAGAGAGGCCACACAGCACATATTCAGGCATCATATCAACCACCGCAAGAGAAGGACACTTTTAGATACTTTGACCCCTGCACCCAGGAAGAGGAGAGAGGTCCCACAGCACAAATTCAGGCATCATATCACACACCACAGGAGAAGGCCTCTTTCAGTGACTTAGGCCTTTGGACCCAGACAGAGGAGAGAGGTCAGAGATTAGCTTCATATCCCCCAGCACAGCAGAAGACCGCTTTATTTGACTTAGGCCTCAGCACCCAGACAGAGGACAGAGGTAGCATGGCAGAGGTTATGGCTTTATGTCACCCGATAGTTTAACAGGCCACTTTCATCTAGTTAGGCCCGGCGCCCAGACAGAGGAGAGTTTCATTCAACTGTGGGTTACATAAAATTTGTATTAAATAAAGAAGTGGCCCGTAGTACAACAAGACATGTTTTAGGCAGTTATTAAGGACTACTCTGCACAAGGGAGGGACAGGTCCTGTGGGATCCATGCCTGGTTCATCTTTATGAGCGTCAGCTTGTCCACATTGGCTGTGGACAGGCGGCTGCGCTTGTCAGTAATGGCGCCCCCGCCGTGCTGAATACGGCGTTCTGATAAAACGCTGGCCGCCGGGCAGGAAAGCACCTCCAAGGCATAACATGCTAACTCTGGCCACGTGGACAATTTTGAAACCCAGAAGTTGAATGGGGCCGAACCGTCCGTCAGTACGTGGAGGGTGTGCAGACATACTGTTCAACCATGTTAGTGAAATGCTGCCTCCTGCTAACACGTTCCGTATCAGGTGGTGGGGCAGTTAGCTGTGGCGTGGAGACAAAACTTGTCCACATTTCTGCCATGCTAACCCTGCCCTCAGAGGAGCTGGCCGTGATACTGCTGCGTGGGCGACCTCTAGCTCCTCCTCTGCCTTGGCCTTGGCCTTCCACCTGTTCCCCTGTGACAGTTGGGAATGCTCTCAGGAGCGCGTCTACCAGCGTGCGCTTGTACTCGCGCATCTTCCTATCACGCTCCAGTGCAGGAAGTAAAGTGGGCACATTGTCTTTGTACCGGGGATCCAGCAGGGTGGCCACCCAGTAGTCAGCACACGTTAAAATGTGGGCAACTCTGCTGTCGTTGCGCAGGCACTGCAGCATGTAATCGCTCATGTGTGCCAGGCTCCCCAGAGGTAAGGACAAGCTGTCCTCTGTGGGAGGCGTATCGTCATCGTCCACCGTATCCCCCAGCCACGCACTAGTGATGGGCCTGAGCTGTGTGGGCTGCCACCCTGCTGTGAACCTGCTTCATCCTCGTCCTCCTCCACCTCCTCCTCATCCTCCTCGTCCTCCATTAGAGTGCCTTGGCTGGCGACTTGTGAACCTGCCCTCTGCTGCTTCAAAAAACCTCCCTCTGAGCTACTTCTAACAGACTGGCCTGAAAGTCTTAGAAACGAGCCCTCCTCCTCCTCCTCCTCCTCCACCTGGGCCACCTCCTCTTCCATCATTGCCCTAAGCGTTTTCTCTAGGAGACATAGAATTGGTATTGTAACGCTGATAACAGTGTCATCGCCACTGGCCATTTTGGTGGAGTACTCAAAGCAGTGCAGCAGGGCACACAGGTCTCGCATGGAGGCCCAATCATTGGTGGTGAAGTGGTGCCGTTCCGCGAGTACGACTGACGCGAGCGTGCTGCAGCTGAAACTCCACTATGGCCTGCTGCTGCTCGCACAGTCTCTCCAGCATGTGCAAGGTGGAGTTCCACCGGGTGGGCACGTCGCATATGAGGCGGTGGCGGGAAGGCCGAAGTTCCGCTGTAGCGCAGACAGGCGAGCAGCGGCAGGATGTGAACGCCGGAGCGCGCACAGACGGCCCGCACTTTATGCAGCAGCTCTGACATGTTGGGGTAGTGGTGAATGAACCTCTGCACCACCAAATTCAGCACATGCGCCAGGCAAGGGATGTGCGTCAAACCGGCTAGTCCCAGAGCTGCCACGAGATTTCGCCCATTATCGCATACCACCAGGCCTGGCTTGAGGCCCACCGGCAGCAACCACTCGTCCGTCTGTTGTTCAATACCCCGCCACAACTCCTGCGCGGTGTGGGGCCTGTCCCCCAAACATAAGAGTTTCAGAATGGCCTGCTGACGTTTACCGGGCTGTGCTGAAGTTGGTGGTGAAGGTGTGTGGCTGACAGGAGGAGCTGGTGGAAGCAGTGCAGGAGGAAGCCGAGTAGGAGGAGGAGGCTACAGGAGGCAGAGAATGATGCCCTGCGATCCTAGGTGGCGGAAGGACGTGCGCCAAGGAACTCTCCGCCTGGGGCTCAGCCGCCACTACATTCACCCAGTGTGCAGTTAGTGAGATATAGCGTCCTTGGCCGTGCTTACTGGTCCACGTATCTGTGGTTAGGTGGACCTTGGCACAAATGGCGTTGCGCAGTGCACACTTGATTTTATCAGACACTTGCATGTGCAGGGAAGGCACGGCTGTCTTGGAGAAGTAGTGGCGGCTGGGAACCACATACTGGGGGACAGCCATGGCCATCAGCTGTTTGAAGCTGTCTGTGTCCACCAGCCGGAATGACAGCATTTCAAAGGCCAGTAGTTTAGAAATGCTGGCATTCAGGCCAAGAGGCTCGAGGGTGACTAGGTGGGAATTTGCGCTTCCTCTCAAAGGTTTGAGAGATGGAGAGCTGAACGCTGCTGTGTGAAATAGTGGAGACGCAAGGTGACGGTGGCGGTGGTGGTGGTGGTGTCGGTGGCACATCCTCTGTTTGCTGCTCGGCAGGTGGCAGCATTCCTCTCGAGGCGGAAGCCGAGGCAGCAGCGGTAGAGGGAGCAGGGGAGCCTGAGCGGGTTCCTTGTTTTTGAGGTGTGCACTCCACTGCAGTTCATGCTTTGCATGTAGATGCCTGATCATGCAGGTGGTGCTCAGGTTAAGAACGTTAATGCCTCGCCTCAGGGTCTGATGGCACAGCGTGCAAACCACTCTGGTCTTGTCCTCAGCACATTGTTTGAAGAAGTGCCATGCCAGGGAACTCCTTGAAGATGCCTTTGGGGTGCTGGGTCCCTGTTGGCGCTGGCCAATAGCAGGCGAACTCTCGGGACGGCGGGTGTTCTGCTTTGCCCCCTGCTCCCTCTTTGGCTTCGCTGTTGTCTCGGTCTCACCACTGCCTCTTCCTCTGAACTATTTAAGTCAGCGGCACGACCTTCAGTCCATGTGGGGTCTAAGACCTCATCGTCCTCTGCATCGTCTTCCACCCAGTCTTCCTCCCTGACCTCCTCCTGTTCAGTCTGCACACTGCAATAAGACGCGGCAGTGGGCACCTGTGTTTCGTCATCATCAGACACTCGGTCACTCTGCTGTGGTGGTATTCCCATGTCCTCATCATCTGGATACATAAGTGGTTGTGCGTCAGTGCATGGTATGTCTTCCACCGCTAGGGAAGGGCTAGGTGGGCGCCCCTGGGAACCCCTGCCAGCAGAGTCTTCAAACAGAAGAAGAGACTGCTGCATAACTTGAGGCTCGGACAGTTTCCCTGATATGCATGGGGGTGATGTGACAGACTGATGGGCTTGGTTTCCGGTGCCACCTGTGCGCTTTCCGCAGAAGACTGGGCGGAAGACAATGTGGTGAACGTGCTGGAAGCACTGTCGGCCACCCAATCGACTAATGCCTGTACCTGCTCAGGCCTTACCATCCTCATAACGGCATTGGGCCCCACCAAATATCGCTGTAAATTCTGCCGGCTACTTGAGGGAGTTGGTTCACTACTTTGTGCGCCTGAGGCCGAGCGGCCACGTCCTCTGCCAGCAACAGAGACTCCACGGACCCCACCACGACCGCGTCCTCGTCCCTTAATAGAATGTTTTCTCATTGTTGCGATTCAACTCGCACCACAATAAAATATATTATTTTTAGCCCCAAAATTCACACACTGGAAGATATACCGTAATTCCTTTTTCGGTATTAATTACAAGAAAACTGCTGCAAATTGGACACCAGAATTTTTAAATGCTACTTATGTTAAATGAATTCCCACAGTGGGAGAACTATTTCCTTTTTACAGGAGTAACAACGTGCGGCCTACTATTTCGGGTGTCACCAACACCAGATTGATTAAATTGGCCTTTTGGAACCAAAATGACAACACTGGACACTATAATGCCTTTTTCTGGTATTAATTACAAGAGGACTGCTGCAAATTGGACACCAGAATTTTTAAATGCTACTTATGTTAAATGAATTCCCACAGTGGGAGAACTATTTCCTTTTCAAAGGAGTAACAACGTGCGGCCTACTATTTCGGGTGTCACCAACACCAGATTGATTAAATTGGCCTTTTGGAACCAAAATGACAACACTGGACACTATAATGCCTTTTTCTGGTATTAATTACAAGAAGACTGCTGCAAATTGGACACCAGAATTTTTTAAATGCTACTTATGTTAAATGAATTCCCACAGTGGGAGAACTATTTCCTTTTCAAAGGAGTAACAACGTGCGGCCTACTATTTGGGTGTCACCAACACCAGATTGATTAAATTGGCCTTTTGGAACCAAAATGACAACACTGGACACTATAATGCCTTTTTCTGGTATTAATTACAAGAGGACTGCTGCAAATTGGACACCAGAATTTTTAAATGCTACTTATGTTAAATGAATTCCCACAGTGGGAGAACTATTTCCTTTTCAAAGGAGTAACAACGTGCGGCCTACTATTTCGGGTGTCACCAACACCAGATTGATTAAATTGGCCTTTTGGAACCAAAATGACAACACTGGACACTATAATGCCTTTTTCTGGTATTAATTACAAGAGGACTGCTGCAAATTGGACACCAGAATTTTTAAATGCTACTTATGTTAAATGAATTCCCACAGTGGGAGAACTATTTCCTTTTCAAAGGAGTAACAACGTGCGGCCTACTATTTCGGGTGTCACCAACACCAGATTGATTAAATTGGCCTTTTGGAACCAAAATGACAACACTGGACACTATAATGCCTTTTTCTGGTATTAATTACAAGAAGACTGCTGCAAATTGGACACCAGAATTTTTAAATGCTACTTATGTTAAATGAATTCCCAACAGTGGGAGAACTATTTCCTTTTCAAAGGAGTAACAACTTGCGGCCTACTATTTCGGGTGTCACCAACACCAGATTGATTAAATTGGCCTTTTGGAACCAAAATGACAACACTGGACACTATAATGCCTTTTTCTGGTATTAATTACAAGAGGACTGCTGCAAATTGGACACCAGAATTTTTTAAATGCTACTTATGTTAAATGAATTCCCACAGTGGGAGAACTATTTCCTTTTTACAGGAGTAACAACGTGCGGCCTACTATTTCAGGTGTCACTAACACCAGATTGATTATATTGGCCTTTTTGGAACCAAAATGACAACACTGGACACTATAATGCCTTTTTCTGGTATTAATTACAAGAGGACTGCTGCAAATTGGACACCAGAATTTTTTAAATGCTACTTATGTTAAATGAATTCCCACAGTGGGAGAACTATTTCCTTTTCAAAGGAGTAACAACGTGCGGCCTAATATTTCGGGTGTCACCAACACCAGATTGATTAAATTGGCCTTTTTGGAACCAAAATGACAACACTGGACACTATAATGCCTTTTTCTGGTATTAATTACAAGAAGACTGCTGCAAATTGGACACAAGATTTTTTTAAATGCTACTTATGTTAAATGAATTCCCACAGTGGGAGAACTATTTCCTTTTACAGGAGTAACAACGTGCGACCTACTATTTCGGTGTCACCAACACCAGATTGATTAAATTGGCCTTTTGGAACCAAAATGACAACACTGGACACTATAATGCCTTTTTCTGGTATTAATTACAAGAGGACTGCTGCAAATTGGACACCAGAATTTTTAAATGCTACTTATGTTAAATGAATTCCCACAGTGGGAGAACTATTTCCTTTTCAAAGAAGTAACAATGTGCGGCCTACTATTTCGGGTGTCACCAACACCAGATTGATTAAATTGGCCTTTTTGGAACCAAAATGACAACACTGGACACTATAATGCCTTTTTCTGGTATTAATTACAAGAAGACTGCTGCAAATTGGACACCAGAATTTTTTAAATGCTACTTATGTTAAATGAATTCCCACAGTGGGAGAACTATTTCCTTTTTACAGGAGTAACAACGTGCGGCCTACTATTTCGGGTGTCACCAACACCAGATTGATTAAATTGCCCTTTTTTGAACCAAAATGACAACACTGGACACTATAATGCCTTTTTCTGGTATTAATTACAAGAGGACTGCTGGTATTTCAGAACACCGGAATTTTTAAAATGCTCGTTTTGGTACATAAATTGCCCACACTGGGAGAATTATTGCCTAAACCTTTTTACAGTATTATTTACTGAAGGAGTGCTTCTTCTGGTCTAACACCAGAATTATGTTTGTTACAGGGAAAGATTTTTTAATTTATATTTCTGGCAAAAAAAAAAAAAATTTAATTTCTGGCTGACAGTATTGGACCTGGCTGTAGTGACACTGGCTAGCCTAGCTGGAACAGCACATTCATGGGATTTGCTATCCAAGTGGGTTACTTTCAGTTTCACCACTGATATATTAAATATATTGGCAGTTAGTAGGCGTGACACAAGCACAGCCAAACCCCTGATGTAGTATATCTATGAAAAAATCGACTATTACATGAGATTAATGGACGCTGTGGCAGCTTTTGCTGTAGCACCACAAGTCCTAAAATGGCCGCCGCCTATCAGCCCAGTAACATGTGCCAGAAAATGGTCTGCCCAGCCAGAAAAAAAATTGACTTTGACTGAGCAGCTGAATCGCTGTTGTTCTGTGTCACAGGAGTAGATTTTTCAATTCTTTGGAGCTTTTCTTTGGACTCTGTGGCAGCTTGAGCTGGCGCACCACAGGTCCCAAAATGGCCGCCGCCGGTCAGCCGGTTACATGTGCCGGTAAAAATCGATCTGGCCAGTGTAAAAAAAAATAAACTTTCAGTGAACAGCTCAGCTGAGTTGTTCTGATGCACAGGTTTAGATCCTTTCTTCTTATCAGGTTTTCTTCCTCAATTATCCCTGCCTATCTCGCCCTCACAGCAGCTGCATCTATCCCTGGTCTAATCACAGCGGGAGTGAGCACATCGCGACGTGCACACAAGCTTATAAAGAGGCTGAGTCACATGCTGCACTTGGCCAATCACAGCCTTGCCAATAGTAGGCATGGCTGCGATGGCATCTTAGGGCAAGTAGTATGATGCATGTTGATTGGCTGCTTTGCAGCCTTTCAAAATGCGCCACAAAAATGACAAACTACAAAACCGAACCCGAATTTTTATGAAAATGTTCGGGTTCGAGTCGTGTCACTGAACACCCCAAAATTCTGTACGGACCGGAACTATTCTCGAAATGTGCGCTCAACAACAACACTAGTGCTATTAGTATCCCACTCTGAAGTTCTAATCGCATTAGATTTTTAACTTATGCTTTTTTGACAGGCATCGCATTCTATTTTAACTTACTGCTGATGCCTGGCAAAAAAAAAAATGCATAAGTTAACATCGAATGCGATTAGAACTTAATAGTGGGATACGAATAGCACTGCGTGCTAGAACAGCACGCACACGATTATTCAAATTTTGTATTATCGCGATACAAAACCAAACAGTAAAGTTAAAATCGAATGCAATTAGAACGTGTAGTGTGATGCGATTTATTTGAGTTCTAAGAATCGCATTGCGATTTCTGCTTCAGCCGGATTCCGTGCTAATGGAGCGTCTACATCACCATGGGAAAAATGCTAGAATGTACTGTCGGATTTGAGAAGTTGAAATCGCAATGCGATTAAGCAAATATATAAGAATCGCATTTCAACGTAATGCAAACATCCTACAGTACATTCTACTGGAGGAGGCGTTCCCATGGTGATCGGTAGCTCAAAGTTGTAATCGCAATGCGATTTCAGCTTTAAGCCTGTACTATTCTGCTATATAGTACTTTCAAAATGCGCCGAGAGAACATGCCGAACTCCGAACTCGAACCCGAACTTTTTTGAAAATGTCCGGGTTCGGGTCCGTGTCACGGACACCCCAAAATTCGGTACGAACCCGAACTATTCTCGAACTGTTCGCTCAACACTAGTTATAAACAACTCACCCTCTGGAAAAAAGCCCGGGTCCGTATGGGTTTACAATTGCTTCTTATAAACACTTCTCTAACATCCTCTCACCCTTTCTAGTGCAGGTTTTTAACAAAGTGGGCCCGGATTTCCCTTCCCGAAACAATCTCTGGAAGCTCACATCAGCGTGCTTTCTAAACCGGGAAAAGACCATTCTATCGCATCGCTAATACTTCAATCTTGGCAGACAGGTTGGCACCCTAATTCCTGGTTTAATACACCTGGATCAAGTAGGGTTCGTGCGAGGAAGAGAAGCTTGTGACAACACGATAAAATCCTTAATACTTACCAATCTAGCTAAACTATCTTCTCAGCCTTTATGCTTACTATCCATAGATGCCGAAAAGGCGCTTGATAGGGTCCAGTAGAATTGTCTTGCGGCCACCCTCCAACAAATTGGGCTCGGCTGACGTTTTTTTTTTTTTTACGAGCGGAAACAATATCAAAATAATCTGGTACTCTTAACCACTAAATAATTTTTCTTTTTAAAAGTCTCAGCTTTTATGAAATAGACTTTAGATGTGCAGATCAATATTACATTGTAATGTCAGTATATGAGTGTCAGTTACCAAGATAGAGGAGCATAACATGTAAAATCAATTAATAGCAGTGGTATCTCATGAAATACAGGAGATGGAAAACCTACTGGCGTCATTCCTTACAAGTTATTTAGTCTGGAAGAGAGATACATTATAGTAAATAACAAAAGAAAAAATGTAGAAATCATTTTGTAAAAGCAGCAAAGCCTTAACAAATCACTAAACGGAGATCAGCATTTATCAAAACACAATGAAGCCCACAGCACAGCTTTGGGCTAGTAAATTGTTAGCGCCAAATTGTGATTCAATACATTTTCCATTTAATTATCCCTCTTTGCATAGTTTGCTGAATTTCCATTATGATATAAAAAACTGTAATTTAGTGAAATAAAAGGGTTTATATAACTACTATTTGTATATTGCCATCATTACTATAACTATTAAAACTATACTTTCAAAGACCAAATTGTATTTGTCATATTGTTCTCAGTGATACATGTTATGTAGCATTCACTATTTCTAAATTAGAAATCCATTGCCTATTCATGTTCCCATAATAACTGTATGGAGATCATTTTAGATAAGAACAATTACAAAAAATAGATGTTGAAAATGTTATAAAATCCTCTATAAAGTGCCTAGCAGAACTATTCAAACACACTTTGGTGCTTTTTGTGTTTTGCTACATTTCAACCTGGAATTAAAATGGCCTTTAGTTTAGATTTTATGTCATGGATTTGTCCAAATAGTTACAATAGGATGAAAATATACTTTGTTAAAAAATAAATAAACTAGAACATATGTATTTACCACCTTTGATTGTCTTAACTTTGAAGTCACATAATTAGTTGAATAAGAACCCCCTGGAGATTTGTTGGAGTTAACTTTATATGCACTATTTTACAGTACCAACAACGTGGATGAGATTTAAAAAAAAAAAAAATCTTCAATGTAAATTGACCTTAGGTGCAGATGATAACCACTTAAAGAAGACTTTTCATGGGTCCAGACATTATAAAATAGGTAGGGGGTTGTGTAGGGCATAGTGCAGGAATGTAAGATCACTTACTAACTTATCTGTCCGGCTCTCGTTCCCCCGCTGTGTCCCCCTTTTACTTTTCCCGACTGGTATGAAAATGAATATCGTTGGTGCAGGGAGAAAGAGACTGCCCTGTTTCTCAATGGGCATCTCCTTCTCCCTGGCTGAAGCGCGGTCCAATCACAGTGGAGAAGGTGAGCTTTTTGTTTTTCTCTGGACACACTCTCCGCTGTGATTGGACCGCGCTACAGCCAGGGAGAAGGAGATGCGCATTGAAAAACAGGGCAGTCTATTCCTTCCATACCAGGTGGCAAAAGTAAAAGGGGGGCACAGCGGGGGAACGGAAAGCCGGACAGATAAGCTAGTAAGTGATCTTACATGCCTGCACTATGCCCTATACAACCCCATACTTATTTCATGATGTCTGGACTAGGGATGAGCGAACCCGACCTGTATAGTTCGGATTCGTACCGAATTTTGGGGTGTTCGGGACACAGACCCAGACCCGAACATTTTCAAAAAAGTTCGGGTTCGTTGTTCGGCGATTTCTTCCCGCTTTCTGAAGGGCTGCACAGCATCCAATCGGCTAGCGTTTTACTTCTTTCCCTAAGAAGCCATCACCGCCATGCCTACTAATGGCATGGCTGTGATTGGCCAAGTGCAGCATGTGACACAGCCTCAATTTAAGCTGGAGTCACGTAGCGCCGCACGTCACTCTGCTCTGATTAGTGTAGGGATAGGATGCAGCTGCTGTGAGGGCATTAGGCAGGGAAAACTCAGCAAAAACACATAATGAAGTGATCGATCTACAGCTGTGAATGATTGAACTTCTGCTAGTTAATTGCTCGCTGGTTTTTAGGCTGCACAAAGCGTTTTTCTGTCATGATCGTGGCCATTTTGTGTCTCATGGAGCAGCAGCACAAGCTGCCACCAAGTCCATCAATCCATCAATACTAGGTTTTTTGCTAAATCCTACATCAGGGGCTTGGCTGTGCTTATTGTCACCTCTTAAAACTCAGGATGGAAATTTCTATATTTTATTGAGGGGTTAAATTTAATTGCCAAAATAGCAATCCCTTAAATATGGTTTTACAGCTGTGGCTAGCCAAATGTAATACGGTCTGGCACAGGAGAGATTTTTTTCTGTGGTGAAATTAAATTGCCAAATTAGCAATCCCCTAAATCTGGTGTTCCAGCAGTGGCTGGCCCCAAGTTTAATAGTGTCCGGCAAAGGATATATTTTGTTCTGGGGTGAAATTTAATTGCCAAAATAGCAATACCATAAATCTGGTGTTCCAGCTGTGACTGGACAATTTTCATAGTGTCTGTCATAGGATATATTATTTTCTGCGGTGAAATTCAGTTGCAAAAATAGAAATACTGTAAATCTGGTGTTCCAGCTGTGACTGGACAAGATTAATAGTATTCAATTGCCAAAATATCGATCCCCTAAATCTGGTGTCCCAGCGGTTGCTGGCCAAGTGTAATAGTGTCCGGCAAAGGATAGAAAACTTTCTGTTGTGAAATTCAAATGCCAAAATAGCAATCCCCTAACTCTGGTATCCCAGCAGTGGCTGGCCAAGTTTAATAGTGTCCGTTAAAGGATATATTATATTCTGGGGGGAAATTCAGTTGCAAAAATATAAATACCGTAAATCTAGTGTTTCAGCTATAGCTGGCCAAGTTTAATAGTGTCCGGCAAAGGATATATTTTTTTCTGGGGTAAAATTCAATTGCCAAAATAGCAATACCGTAAATCTGGTGTTCCAGCTGAAACTGGACAATTTTCATAGTGTCTGTCATAGGAAATATTATTTTCTGCGGTGAAATTCAGTTGCAAAAATAGAAATACCGTAAATCTGGTGTTCCAGATGTGACTGGACAAGATTAATAGTGTCCGGCAAAGGATAGATTTTTATCTGGGATGAAATTCAATTGCCAAAATAGCAATACCATAAATCAGTGGTTTCAGCTATGGCTGGCCAAGTTTAATAGTGTCCGGCAAAGGATATATTTTTTTCTGGGGTAAAATTCAATTGCCAAAATAGCAATACCGTAAATCTGGTGTCCCAGCAGTGGCTGGCCAAGTTTAATAGTGTCCGGCAAAGGACATATTTTTTTCTGGGGTGAAATTCAATTGCCAAAATAGCAATACCATAAATCAGTGGTTTCAGCTATGGCTGGCCAAGTTTAATAGTGTCCGGCAAAGGATAGATTTTTTTCTGGGGTAAAATTCAATTGCCAAAATAGCAATACCGTAAATCTGGTGTCCCAGCAGTGGCTGGCCAAGTTTAATAGTGTCCGGCAAAGGACATATTTTTTCTGGGGTGAAATTCAATTGCCAAAATAGCAATACCATAAATCAGTAGTTTCAGCTGTGGCTGGCCAAGTTTAAGAGTGTCAGTCAAAGAATATATTATTTTCTGGGGTGAAATTCAATTGCCAAAATAGCAATACCCAAAATCTGGTGTTCCAGTGGTTGCAGGACAAGTGTAAATATGTCCGTTAAAGGGTATATTACACTCAGCGTGCATCTCCAAGTTTTTTTTTTCTTTTCGATAAAGGGTATATTACAGTAAGTGTTAAAATACAAGTGCTGAAAGCATAATCCTATATATTTTTTCACACGCTACCGTGCATCTCAAAGTGTAAATCTGTCCGTAAAAGGATACCTTTCATCCAGGGCCTAAAAACTAGGCCTACTATTGATATTCCCCTAAATCTGTGGTTACTGCTGTGCCTGGATTAGTGTAATATGATACATAGATAGCCAAATAGTGTTACGTGCCTGTAACAAATGGCTTGAATTTGAATTCAATACATTGGGCCAAATCATTTTTTTCTTATTGTGGTGAACGGTAACAATGAGGAAAACATTTATTAAGGAACGCGGACGCAGACATGGTCGTGGTGTTGTTAGTGGACCCTCTAGTGCTGGGAGAGGACGTGGCCCTTCTGCCACAGCCACATGTCCTAGTGAACCAACTACCTCAGGTTCCAGTACCCGCCAGAAATTACAGCAATATTTGGTGGGACCCAATGCCGTTCTAAGGATGTTAAAGCCTGAGCAAGTACAGGCACTAGTCAATTGGGTGGCCAACTGTGGATCCAGCACGTTCACAACATTATCTCCCACCCAGTCTTCTGCAGAAATCGCACAGGTGGCACTTGAAAACCAAGCCCATCAGTCTGTCACATCACCCCCATGCATATCAGGGAAACTGTCTGAGCCTCAAGTTATGCAGAAGTCTCTTATGCTGTTTTAAGACTCTGCTGGCTGTGTTTCCCAAGGGAATCCATCTAACCCTTCCCCAGTGGTGGAAGACATAGAATGCACTGATGCACAACCACTTATGTTTCCTGATGATGAGGACATGGGAATACCACCTCATCGGAGTCTGCACGTCTCTGATGGTGACGAAACACAGGTGCCAACTGCTGCGTCTTTTTGCAGTGTGCAGACCGAACAGGAGGTCATGGAGGAAGACTGTGTGGATGACGATGCAGGGGACGATAAGGTCCTAGACCCCACATGGAATGAAGGTCGTGCCACTGGCTTTCATAGTTCAGAGGAAGAGGCAGTGGTGAGACCGAGCCAACAGCGTAGCAAAAGAAGAAGCAGGGGGCAAAAGCAGACCAGCCGACGCCAAGAGAGTTTGCCTACCACTGGCCACCGCCACCAGGGACCAAGCACCCCAAAGGCAGCTCCAAGGAGTTCCCTGGTATGGCACTTCTTTAAACAATGTGCTGACAACAAGACTCGCTGTGCCATCAGAGCCTGAAGCGAGGCATTGATGTTCTGAACCTTAGCACAACCTGCATGACCAGGCATCTACATGCAAAGCATGAACTGCAGTGGAGTAAACACCTTAAAACCAAGGAACTCACTCTGGCTCCCCCTGCTCCCTCTTCTGCTGCTGCCTCGGCCTCTTCCTCTGCCTCGGGAGGAATGTTGGCACCTGCTGCTCACCAAACAAAGGATGTGCCACTAACACCACCACCTCCGTCACCAAGCATCTCCACCATGTCACATGGCAGCGTTCAGCTCTCCATCTCACAAACCTTGGAGAGAAAGCGTAAATACCCACCTACCAACCCTCAAGCCCTGGGCCTGAATGCCAGCATTTCTAAACTACTGGCCTTTGAAATGCTGTCATTCAGGCTGGTGGACACAGACAGCTTCAAACAGCTGATGTCCATGGCTGTCCCACAGTATGTTGTTCCCAGCCGCCACTACTTCTCCAAGAGAGCCATGCCTTCCCTGCACAACCAAGTATCCGATAAAATCAAGTGTGCACTGCGCAACGCCATCTGTGGCAAGGTCCACCTAACCACAGATATGTGGACCAGTAAGCACAGCCAGGGATGCTATATCTCCTTAACTGCACACCGGGTAAATGTAGTGGCGGCTGGGCCCCAGGCGGAGAGTTCTTTGGCGCACGTTCTTCCGCCGCCAAGGATTGCAGGGCATCATTCTTTGCCTCCTGTAGCCTTCTCCTCCTCCTCGGCTTCTTACTCCTCTTCTTCCACCAGCTCATCCAGTCAGCCACACACCTTCACCACCAACTTCAGCACAGCCCAGGACAAACGTCAGCAGGCCGTTCTGAAACTCATATGTTTGGGGGACAGGCCCCACACCGCGCAGGAGTTGTGGCGGGGTATTGAACCACAGACCGACGAGTGGTTGCTGCTGGTGGGCCTCAAGCCCGGCCTGGTGGTGTGCGATAATGGGCGAAATCTCGTCGCAGTTCTGGGACTAGCCAGTTTGACGCACATCCCTTGCCTGGCGCATGTGCTGAATTTGGTGGTGCAGAAGTTCATTCACAACTACTGTGAAATGTCAGAGCTGCTGCATAAAGTGCGGGCTGTCTGTGCGCGCTTCCGGCGTTCTCACTCTGCTGCTGCTCACCTGTCTGCGCTAAAGCGTAACTTCAGCCTTCCCACTCACAGCCTTTCATGCGATGTGCCCACCAGGTGGAACTCCACCTTGCACATGCTGGAGAGACTGTGCGAGCAGCAGCAGGCCATAGTGGAGTTTCTGCTGCAGCATGCACAGGTCAGTCGCACTGCGGAACAGCACCACTTCACCACCAATGATTGGGCCTCCATGCGAGACCTGTATGCCCTGTTGCGCTGTTTCGAGTACTCCACCAACATGGCCAGTGGCGATGATGCCGTTATCAGCGTTAAAATACCACTTCTATGTCTCCTTGAGAAAACACTTAGGGCGATGATGGAAGAGGAGGTGGCCCAGGAGGAGGAGGAGGAAGAGGGGTCATTTTCAGCACTTTCATGCCAGTCTCTTAGAAGTGTTTCAGAGGGAGGTTTTATGCAAAAGCAGAGGCCAAGTACAAATGTGGTCAACCAGGGCCCACTACTGGAGGATGAGGATGAAGCATGTTCACAGCAGGGTGACACCCAACGCAGCTCGGGCCCATCACTGATGCGTGGCTTGGGGGAAACGGAGGACGATGACGTCTCCCACAGAGGACAGCTTGTCCTTACCTCTAGGCAGCCTGGCACACATGAACGACTACATGCTGTAGTGCCTGCGTAACGACAGCAGACATGCTTACATTTTAACGTGTGCGGGCTACTGGGTTGCCACCCTGTGGATCCTCGGTTAAAGACAATGTGCCCACCTTCCTTCCTGCACTGGAGCGTGATAGGAAGATGCGCGAGTACAAGCGCATGTTGGTAGATGCGCTACTGAGAGCATTCCCAAATTTCAGAGGGGAACAAGTGGAAGCCCAAGGTGATGGCAGAGGAGGAGCAAGAGGTCGCCAACGCAGCTATGTCAAGGCCAGCTCCTCTGAGGGCAGGGTTAGCATGGCAGAGATGTGGAAATGTTTTGTCACCACGCCACAGCTAACTGCACCACCACCTGATACGGAACGGGTTAGCAGGAGGCAGCATTTCACTAACATGGTGAATCAGTACGTGTGCACACCTCTCCACATACTGACTGATGGTTCGGCCCCATTCAACTTCTGGGTCTCTAAATTGTCCACGTGGCCATAGCTAGCCTTTTATGCCTTGGAGGTGCTAGCCTGCCCAGTGGCCAGCGTTTTGTCTGAACGTGTATTCAGCACGGCAGGTGGTGTCATTACTGACAAACGCAGCCACCTGTCCACAGCCAACGTGGACAAGCTGACGTTCATAAAAATTAACCAGGCATGGATCCCACAGGACCTGTCCATCCCTTGTGCAGAATAGACATTTATAACCACCTCCCCTTAACCATAAATTCTTGTACTCCAGGGCACTTCTTTATTGAATAACCTTTTTTTCATTTTACCATTACTTTGCGGGCAATTTAAAGTTGCATCTGTCTGGGTGCCATCTCCCTGAGTCTGTGAATGAGGCCTGTGGCACTGCAGGCAAACATGAATCCTTTTTGGCTGTGATGAGAACATCAACTTCCATAGCATTCCCACCTGATGCCACCCCAACCTCCTATTCCACCTCCTCCTCTTCCAAGTTGCCAATTGATATTGGTTAATTTTTATTTATTTTATTTTAAGTCATTTCTCTATCCACATTTGTTTGCAGGGCATTTACCTACATTTTGCTGCCTTTTGCAGCCCTCTATCCATTTCCTGGGCTATTTTACAGCCTTTTTAGTGCTCAAAAGTTCGGGTCCCCATTGACTTCAGAAGTTCGGGTTGAGTTCGGATCCCGAACCCGAACATTTTCTGGAAGTTCGGCCGAACTTCTCGAACCCGAACATCCAGGTGTTCGCTCTACTCTAGTCTGGACCCATGAAAGGTCCTCTTTAAGGACAGACAAAATTTTATTTTTCATTTTTACCTGTCACCTTTACAGGAGCCATAACGCTTACCTTTCTGTTCACATAGCCATATAAAGGCTTCTTTTTGTGGGACAAGTAGTATTTTTAATGGCACAATTTAGTTTGCCAGATCATGTATTGCAAAACAGGGAAAAAGTCTGTCGGGTGAAATAATTTTTAAAAAAAATAAAATACAATTCTTCCATTATTTCTTAGGTTTTGTTTTTACAAAGCTCCCCATGTGCTAAAAATGACATGACAGTGAGATTACTGCAATGCCAATTTTTTTTTTTTATAGCTTTTATAATGTATTACTACTAAAGAAAAAAAACCTTATCAAAAATATTTTTGCATATATATTCTGATATCTAGAACTTTTTATTTTATCTAGAGTTTTGTTAGGGCTTGTTTTAGGGGCAAGATGTATATTTGATTGGTAGTATTTGGGGTACCTCAACTTTGCCTTTTTGTGGGGGCAAAGCAAATACAAATCAGTGAATTGAATGTTTTCATTTTTTCCCTTATGGTTGTCATAAATATGATGTGGGGTTATAGACGTAATAACCATTATGGAATTATATGGGCTGTGTATCTGTTGTATAAGGATTTTCAAGGCGTGATTACTGCTGAAGAGAAGGTTAATTCACCAAAGGGCTGAATGCTTTAAAGCCTCCATTCTATCCCAGCAGGATGGAGTCGCAGGTTGGGCCTCTGCCAGCTACAGAAGTGCAAATTGCCAGTTCTCCTCATCAGCCCATCGTATCTAATACTTCTGGCTGCAAGGTACTAACTTCAAAAAAGCATCTGCTCCTCCTGCTAAACCAGATACTGGAGAAAGGGGATTTATTTTGGTGGTAGATTTGAAAAGTTCCAAGGGATTTCAATATTCAATGCTCTCCACTCCCCTCGCTAATTCCCCCCAATGAAAGAACCGGGATTTGGATAGTCAATGACAGGGCCGACCAGATATCGGAAACCAATCCTGGTTCTATAAAAATGTCACATGGACATATTTTATTTGTTATACCGTGTGGAAGTCACAGCAGAGCTGATAGGTTTCCTTTTCTTCCCCTTCTCTAGGGGGCAGTTCTTATTACAAAATTTTCTCCCATTTATTTTACTCTGTTTGTGTACGTTATTTTTACTTTGTCTCATTTTACATCAGTTTTTTTGTAAGCACTGCACTATATTTGTGAATAATATATTCACTTTATAAGTCCGCCTTGTTGATCTAAAATAATTCACTGCCTGAACGTGTGATTGTGTAATCGCTTGTGAGCATAGCATTTATATGTGGCTTTTGCAGCATTTCCGACTCACCTCAGCTGGTGTTTGGGGTGTTTGGTCTGTGTATGTTTGGGGGTGATCTACGCTCACTTTGCAGTCTAAGTGTGTGCAAAGTGAGAGCTTGGAGGTAGTCAGGCCCCTGGTAGACCCATTCCAGGTCACGGGACATGGCAGTAAGTACGTGACAATGATGTTAACCATTGAATTTTTTATTGTGACAGCTAAAAGCGGTTTCCTGAGATTTTGAAGTGGACTATCCTCAGGATAGGCTATTGTCAAAGCTTATCTGTATGGATGAGCGGACTCGTGGATGTTCGGGTTCGGGATGTTCTCAGGGTTTGGCCAAACTTTGGGTCAAAGTTCAGGTTCAGGACCCGAATTCGAAGCTGAACCCCATTTAAGTCAATGGGGAACCGAGCTTTAGGGGTTCCAAAGGGAAGCAACATGGAGTAAGAGCAGGACAATTGCCCTGCAAACAAAATGTGGATAGGGAAATGACTTAAAATAACAAGAATAGAAAAAATAAAAAATAATAACTAGGAGGCAAAGGTCAAAGTAGAGTAGGAGGTTGAGGAGGTGGTGGATGTGGCGGTGTAGCTGGAAACAGCTGTGGAGAAGGAGGAGGTAGCCAACACAGTTTTTTTTTTTCTTTCTTTATTTTTTATAGATTTGGTAAGGCCCCTAAAACATTGGGAAATGAAAAAGAGAAAGCAAAGAGAAGGTGTGCTGGAGTATAACAATGGCTGGGTGCAGCCGGTATACTTGTCTACTCATCACAAGGTACAGACAAGTCCTATGGGATCCATGCCTGCTTCATTTTAATGAACATGAGCTTGTCCACATTGGCTGTGGACAGGCGGCTGCGCTTGTCTGTGATTACCCCCCTGCCATGCAAAATATACGTTCGGACAATACACTGGCTGCAGGGAGGGCCAGCACCTCCAAGGTGTAAAGGGCAAGCTCAGGCGCCTAATGTGCCTAATTTGGAGACCCAGAAGTTGAATGGGGCAGACCCATCAGTTAGTACGTGTAGGCATGTGCACATGTACTGTTCCACCATGTTGCTGAAATGCTGCCTTCTGCTAAGACCTTCCATATCAGCTGGTAGTGCTGGTTGTTGTGGCATGCAGACAAAGCTTTTCCACATTTCAGCCATGCGAACCCTCTTTTCTGAGATGCTGGTGGTGCCCAAACTGCGTTGAGTACTTCTTCCTCCTCGGCCTTTGCCTTGTGCTTCCATTGAGCCCCCGCTGTCTGGTGGGAATGCCATCAGCACCGCATGTACCAGCGTGCGCTTGTACTAGTGAATCTTTCGAATACGTTCCAGTAACGGAATTAAAGGGGTTCTCCGGGAATGAAGAAAATGAAAATACTTAATTATTACTTTATTATAAATATATCCCCAAATACCTTTCATTAGTTATAATAGCTTGTTTTGTCTGGGGAGCAATCATTAGAAGAAATGGCAGCCCTTCTATAAGTACACACAAATTCTGTCCAAATCACCCTGCAGGACACGTTACTTCATAACACTGAGGTAAAGAGCTGCCTCCTCCTCCTCTCTGCTCTGCTTGTAAGGGATTATGGTCCTAAATACAGCTGATAAGATCTTCAGCCGAATCTCTGTGGGAATGGAGTCCATGAGGACACATAAAGTACAGAGAGGATAGTCAGGACAGTCTGTGGTAATGGAGACTGCATACAGGAGCTGCTGCTCATCAGCCACATCCCCACCCTCCGCTTTGTACTTCATGTCTCCTCATGTACTCCATTCCAACAGATTCATTTTATTAGCTGTATTCAGGACCATAATCCCTGACAAGCAGAGGAGAGAGGAGGATGAGGCGGCTCTTTATCTCAGTGCTCTGAAGTAACTTGTCCTGCTGTGTGATTAGGACAGGTTTTGTGTGCACTAATAGGCGCCCATTTTATTTCTCCTAATGTTTGCTCCCCAGGCAAAACAAACCATTATAACTAATGAAAGGTATTTGGGAATATATTTATCATAAATTAATATTTAAGTATTTTCATTTTCTTCATTCCCAGAGAATGAATGAGGATGCCAATTTGTCCTTGTCGTGGGGATCTAGCAGGGTGGCCACCCAATAATCAGCACTGGTCATAATGTGTGAAACTCGGCGGTCGTTGCGCAGGCACTGTAATATGTAGTCGCTCATGTGTACCAGGCTGCCCAGAGGAAACTACATGTCCTCTGTGAAAGGTGTATCATCTGTGTCCTCTGTATCCCCCCAGCCATGCTTCAGTGATGCCCAAGGTTCCACATTTCATCCTCCTCATCCTCCTCCAGAACTGTGCCCTGGCTGGACAGTTGTGTACCTGGCCTATGTTGGTGCAGGAAACCACCCTCCGAGCCACTTGTGAATGACTGGCCTGATAACCGTGGAAATGATCGCCCTTCCTCCTCCTCTTCCTCCTGTCCCATATCCTCTTCCATCATCGCCAAAAGTGTTTTTTCAAGGAGACATAGAAGTGGGATAGTAACGCTGAGGACGGCGTCATCGGCACTGGCCATGTTGGTGGAGTATTCGAAACAGTGCAACATGGCACATTCGTCCCGCATGAAGGCCCACTCGTTGGTGATGAAGTGGTGCTGTTCCGTAAAATGACTTACCCGTGCATGCTTCAGCTGAAACTTCACTATCGCCTGCTGCCTTCAGTCTCTCCAGCATTTGCAAGATGGAGTTCCACCTTGTGGGTACGTTGCATATAAGGCGGTGAGCACAGTGGCGAAACCAACCTTGCCACTGGGTTTTGGAGGGGGCAGATTGCCAGCCTCTTGCCCCAGGATTATGGGCCCTCTCATCAGCCCATGCTAACCGTTTGAACCCCTGTTCTAATTCGTGCCATTTTGGGATATGTTAAATGTCTGTGTGTACTGTAAAGGGTGGGACATTGTATATTCGAATAGTGATGTCTGTCCTCTTGTCCCCACGTGTGTATTGGCAATTTCCCTTTGTCCTGAGAGATAATTGAATGACTCCTTTGTTGTCTCCAGGACAGAAGACATTGTATATTCTCCTGCCTGTGATGATTACATTAACCCATGTAGGGTAATTGTATCACAGGCAGAGGGGAGGAATGTGCTGAGTGTGTTTCTATTGTCCCATTGTGTGTGATTGGCTGCTGTATCCCCTGTGTCTTAGTCTTCCTTCTGGTCCCCTAGGGGAGTGTCCACCAGGTGGGAGACCTGCATAAATACCGGGCAGGTAGCCCTCAATAAAGAGAATTCCTGTTTAACCATCAATACGGTGCCTCGTCTCGTACTTGGGGGGGGGGGGGGGGATTGCTACTTCAGAACGTTCTCTTGCCAGTTCGGTGGATTCGAGTGGTTGTGGGTTGCTGTACTCTTCGCCAAGGGAATCGCCCGAATGGTATTAACCCTCACTATACCGGGTTATACCGTAACAAGCAGAATGGCTGAAGTTGCAATGCAGAGCAGACAGGCGAGCAGCAGCAGGGTGAGAATGCCAAAAGCGCGCCCAGACGGCCTGCACTTTCTGCAGTAGCTCTGATATATCGGTGTAATTGTTCAGGAACGGCTGCTCCACCAAATTCAGCACATGCGTCTGGCAAGGGATGTGCATCAAACCAGCTAGGCCCCGAGCTACTACGAGATTTCACCCATTATCGCACAACACCAGGCCAGGCTTGAGGCTCAGTGGCACCAACCACTCATCGGTCTGTTCCATGCCCGTCCATAGCTCTTGCACGGTGTAGGGTTTTCCACCCCAAACAGATGAATTTCAAAACAGCCTGCTGTTGTTTCCCCCTGGCTGTGCTGAAGTTCGTGGTGCAGGTGTTATGCTGACCAGATGAGAAGGCGGTGAAGGAGGAAGCAGAGTAGGAGGAGGTGGCAACGAGAAAAGTCCTGCAATCCTCGGTGGTAGTAGGACATGCACCAATCTGCTATCAGGTGGTGTTATGGTTTATAATATCTATGCCTCGCTTCAGGCTCTGATTGGACAGCGTGCAAACCACTCGCATCTTGTCATCAGCACATTGTCTGACGAACTGCCACGCCAGGGAACTCCTTGGAGCTGGCTTTGGTGTGCCCAGTCCCTGAGTGTGGTGGGCAGTAGCAAGCATACTGGTTAGGGAACGGCCACTTTGCTTTTGCACCCTGTTCCCTCTTTTGCTGTACAGCTGGCGCAGTGGGACGACCACCTCTGCTTCCGAACTGCACACGTCATTGCATGACCTTGATTCCATTTGGGATCTAGGACCTCACCATCCTGCACATCATCTTCCACCCACTCTTCACCCCTGCTCTCCTTGCCAGTCTGCACACTGCAGAAAGCCGCAGCGGTTGGCACCTGTGTTTCCTCATCAGAGACGTGATGCGGTGGCCCTCCCATGTCCACATTCTCAAACATAAGTGGTTGGGCATCAGTGCACTCAATCTCTTCCACTTCTGGGGCAGGGCTAGGTGGATGGCCCACAAAAAAAACACCAGCAGAGTCATCAAAAATCATAAGAGACTGCTGGGATTTGCAAGTGGGTGAGGAAAAAGACAGACGCCCATGGCTGTAGGTGCCAACTCTGTGCTTTCAGCAGGGGACCGGGTGGGAGACAATGTGAAGGAACTGGAGGCATTGTCAGCCATCCAATCTACTACCGCCATGTTCTGGCCTCACCATTAGTACACCGGTATTCGGGCCTACAAAATGACATTGAACGTCCTGTCGCCTTACGTGCACCTGAGGAAGGTGTTTCATTTGGGTGTGTAGCTGGCACAGATCGACCACATCCTCTCCCTGCAACAGGAGGTTTACCAACATGCTTTCCTCATTCTCTGAGGTCACCCACCAAGCTAACAGACAGATTAACTACAGTATCTGACAAAAGTGAGTACACCCCTCAAATTTTTTGTAAATATTCTATTATATCTTTTCATGGGACAACACTGAATTTTGACATAATGTAAAGTAGTCAATGCGTGGCTTGTATAACAGTGTAAATTTTATATGCCCTCAAAATAACTCAACACACAGCCATTAATGTCTAAACCGCTGGCAATAAAACTGAGTACATCCCTAAGTGAAAATGGACAAATTGTGCCCAAAGTGTCAATATTTTGTGTGGCCACTATTTTTTCAGCACTGTCTAAACTCTCTTGGGCATGGAGTTCACTAGACCATCACAAGTTGTCGCTGGAATCCTCTTCCACTCCTCCGTGACGACATCACAGAGTTGGTGGATGTTAGACACCTTGCGCTCCTCCACCATCCATTTGAGGATTCCCCACAGATGCTTAATAGGGTTTAGGTCTGGAGACATGCTTGGCTAGTCCAGCACCTTTACCCTCAGTTTATTTAGCAAGGCAGTGGTCGTCTTGGAGGTGTGTTTGGGGTAGTTATGTTGGAATACTAATAAGGGAGGGGATCATGTTCTACTTCAGTGCATGTACAGTACATGTTGGGATTCATGGTTCCCTCAATTAACTGTAGCTCCTTGAAACCGGCAGCACTCATGCAGCCCAAAACCATGACACTCCCACCACCATGCTTGACTGTAAGCAAGGCAAACTTGTCTTTGCACTCCTCCTCACCTGGTTGCTGCCCCACACGCTTGACACCATCTGAACCAAATAAGTTTGTCTTTGTCTCATCAGACAACAGGACATGGTTCCAGTAAGCCATGTCCTTAGTCTGCTTGTCTTTAACAAACTGTTTACGGGCTTTCTTGTGCATCATTAGAAGAGGTTTCCTTCTGGGACGTGGCCATGCAGAACAATTTAATGCAGTGTACGGTGTATGGTCTGAGCACTCACAGGCTGACCCCCCCACCCCTTTAACCTCTGCAGCAATGCTGGCAGCACTCATACGTCTATTTTGAAAAGACCACCTCTGGATATGACGCTGAGCATGTGCACTAAACTTCTTTGGTCAACCATAGCGAGGCCTGTTCAGATTGGAACCTGTCTTGTTAAAACGCTGTATGGTCTTGGCCACTGTACTGCAACTCAGTTTCAGTGTGTTGGCAATCTTCTTTTAGCCTCAACCATCTTTATAGAACAACAATTCTTTTTTTCAGATCCTCAGAGAGTTCTTTGCCATGAGGAGCCATGTAGAACTTCGGTTGACCAGTATGAGAGTCTGAAATTGATAACTCCAAATTTAACACACCTGCTCCCCATTCACACCTGAGACCTTGTAACACTAACAAGTCACATGACACCGGGGAGGGTAAATGGCTAATTGGGCACAATTTGGCCATCTTCACTTAGGGGTGTACTTATTTTTATTGCCAGCGGTTTAAACATTAATGGCTGTGAGTTGAGTTTTTTGAGGGCACACCAAATTTACACTGTTATACAAGCTGTACACTGACTACTTTACATTGTATCAAAGTATTATATATTCAGTGTTGTCCCATGAAAAGATCTAATAAAATATATACAAAGATGTGAGGGGTGTACTCACTTTTGTGAGATACTTGTATATTTGTTTCCCTGTCACGTATGCAGTGTAGGTGCACCTTACACCAAAAATGTATTTCACCCACCAAACTAACAGACAGATTTACTATATTAGTTTCCCTGTCAAGTATACAGTGCAGGTGTACCTCACACCAAACACGGGTATACGTCACCCACCGATCTAACAGACGGGTTAACTATTTTAATTTCCCTGTCACGGATGCAGTGCAAGTGTACCTCATACCAAAAATGGGTATATGTCACCCACCGATCTAACAGACCGGTTAACTATATTAATTTCCCTGTCACGGATGCATTGCAAGTGTACCTCACACCTAAAATGGGTATATGTCACCCACCGATTTAACAGACGGATTAACTGTATTAATTTCCCTGTCATGGAAGCAGTGCAGGTGTACCTTACACCAAAAATAGGTATATTTCACCCACCGATCTAATGGGTATATGTCACACACCCATCTAACAGATGGATTAACTATTATATTTTTGTGTCAGAGGTACAAAGATGATGTATTGACCCACAAAAAAAAAAATAATCGCTATAGTTCACCCACAGAATAAATAGCCAGATAAAAAACTCTCCCTCACTTCAGCTGTCTGCATCCTGTCCTTGCACTACTCAGAGCTGATGGGCGGTGCTACACGTGATGCAACTTCTTTAGAGGCTGTGTCACATGATGCACCGGCCAATAACAGCCATGCCATTACTAGACATGGCTGTGATGGCTTCCAAGTGCCCACAGCCTAAAAGCTTGTTGATTGGCTGCCCTGCAGCCTTTTAACAAGCTTTATAAACTGTTGTGGCCAAGTTTGGGTTCGGGTCCCCAAACTCGCAAAGTTTGATACAGACCAACACTACTTATCTGCTTCCTCGTGACCTCTGCACAGGTTACATAGAAGTGCTCTCCTATCCATTGTGTCTATGGCCCATGGTTGCTGTAAAGCCTCTCTCTAAAAGCTGTTAACAACAGCTAAAGCAAGAGGGTGCCCCCATAATGATGTTCAGGAAGCAGAATAAAATCAGAAAATAAAACCAGATTAGGAAAAAGGATATGTTTCACTATCTGTTGTTAACTGGCAGACCAATACTCCAAACTCACGATATAAATGGTTTACTATTCTACTCTGTCACCCAAGGGCCACAAGAATTGACATTTGCCAATTGTCCATGCCAAATGATCCTGCGTGTGCGCACTGGCTCGGGCTTGAGCGAAGTGCGCATCAAGCCGGCGCATGTGCACTTCGCAAATAGAAGCCAATGCCAGCAGGGCCTGCAGAGCCAGCAGAGCAAAGCCTGTGCGCACGCACCAACTGCTGGCATTGACTTCTGTTTGCGAAGTGCGCATGCGCCAGCCTGATGCACACTTCTCTCAAGCCCGAGGCAGTGCGCACGCGCAGGATCTGACAGCAGTAGGAGGGGGCAGAGGGAGAGGCGGCGCAGAGGTGTAGAGGGCGGCGCTGGGCACCGAACGGCCAGGCACCATGGATCCACGGGCCTCCACTTGGGCGCCTTAATTCATTGATTGACAGGTTAGTAAATCCTGTTTTTTAGCACAATAAAGCCACAAATAGAGTTTATAAGGCCACCTTAGGGATCCTATTATAACCCTGGACATGAGCATATGTTTAGCTCATAGGGGTTATATGTGGTGACAGAATCCCTTTAAAGGGGTGTTCTAGTTTCATTAAATTGATTACCTATCCTCAGGATAGATCATCAATACAAGATCTGTGGGGTCTAACTCTCAGTCGATCAGCTGTTTGAAGTAGCCATGGCACTTGTGTGAGCGCTACGTCCTCTTCAATGTTTATCTGCATGGTGTCTACATTGCAGCAGCAGTGCAGTGTATTTACAGCTGTTCGTCCTACTTGCATGAGCCATGTGGCCCCCTTCAAACAGTGCTGAGTGTCGGACTCCCATCAAATTAATATTGATGATCTATCCTAAGATTAAGGCATGAATAACAAGAAACTAGAATACTCCTTTAACCAGTTCCCAACTGCCCATAGACTATAAATGTCAGGATGGTAGGCATTTATCTCTGCACTGCTATTTAAATAGGTCAGCACAGTCACTGCAGCTGAACACTAAGCATGCAGCTGCTAGAGGTGGAGCCCACTGTTAGGGTACTTTCACACTAGCGGCATAGCTAGCTGTTCACCCACCAAAACAGCCTGCCGGATCTGCCATGCCGCAAGTACCTGTGTGCTGCCGCTCCGTCACCATAGACTATAATGCGGAGGGGGGCAGAGCTAAGGTGCAGCACATCTGTGCACGGCAAAGATCGCCGGACTAAAAAGTCAGACCTGCAGTAATTTTAGACCGGCTATCTCCAGCCATGCACTCCCGTGCTGCGCCGTAGCTCCGCCCCATTATAGTCAATGGGGACGTGGCGGCAGCACACAGGTACTTGCGGCACCCGTCGGAACAGCTTGCCGGATAGCTATGCCGCTAGTGTGAAAGTACTCTTAGTGACAACAGGGCTCTGCATAGAGAAAGCCAGAACAATTTTTCACTGTCCTTGCCTACCCTATCATTCTATACAAAGTGCTCAAAGTATGCTGTGCATAGAAATTAGGAAGTACATATCAGTCACAGATCAGCTTTCCAGCTTTGCAGGGAGTATACAGTGCTGTACAACCTCTCCGGGGGCTGCATTCCTCCCTGTAACTGGAACTACTTTCTCAGATAGATTTGCCCCAAAGGTCTTATATGACCTTGTGGTGGGCAAAAAGAAATAAAGTGATTGATAAAAAAAAATATGTTTCAAGTCTACATAAAGGCCCTTTCCGCTTATCAAGCCATTTATTATTGTAAAAAGATAGAAAATAAATAAATAAAAAATAGAGACAATAGGTATCACCAAGTCTGTAATAGCCAGCTCTGGAAAAATATCACATGATCTACTCTATCAGGGGAATTTAAAAAAAAAATAATAAAAACTATGCCAGCTATTTTTTGGTCGCCTCACCTGGCAAAAAAAACATAATATTAAGCAATTAAAAAGTACTCCATTCCACAAAAAATGAACCTCCACACAAAGATTGCCAGAAAAATAAAAAAATTATTGCTCTCAGAAAATGGCAACAAAAAATAAATGATGTTTTTCTAATTTTTTTGCGTAAAACAAAAAAAAAGACATATTTGGTATTGTCACGTCCAACAACCTGCTCTATAAAAATATCACATGATCTACTCCATTAGATGAACGCTATAAATGAATAATAATAAAGATTATACCAGAATCGGCATTTTTGACACCCTGCCTCCCATAAAACATGATATCAAGTGATCAAAAAGTCTTATGTGACCCAAAATGATACCAATAAAAATGTGAACTCATCCTGCAAAAAACAAGACACAAGACCATCGCTATAAAAATAAAATATGACTCTCAGAAAATGGCGGCACAAAACTGTTTCTTTAAAAAATACATTTATTGTCCAAAACTAAACAAAAAAAACTATATAAAATTGATATACTGAATATACTGACCAGCACAATAAAGTTAATATGCTGTTTTCCAACACGGTGCACTGAGCACCCAAAAAGCTATGTCAGAATTGCTGCATTTTAGAGATGAGCGAATTAGTTCAGAAGAAACTGGGCTTGCTACGAACTTCCCAAAAATATGTCCGCAAGACGAACCTGAAGCTTTTCTTCAGACAAATACAGTAAAACTGAGCATTTTATTGCACACGTAAAAGGGAAAAATCACAAGGGAGGAAGAAGAAAGATGCTCACATAACCCTGAGAGTAACTGTGTGTGTGTGTAGAGAGGGGGGGGGGGGCTTACCCAAATTAGCTCACAGGCTGGCAGACAGCCTTGATGAGCCAATAATTGCCGCAGTAGGCAGGGAGGTGTCCTTACAGAAAGAGCAGAACATTATTCTGTGTTGGGATGTGAATGTCGGTGGAAGAGTCTATGGGGTGTCTGACAGAAAACAATCTTAGGGACAGTGTACAGTCACAAACAAGCTTCTATTCTAGTGTCTGGGACAGTTTAGGGGAAGGCTAGACAGAGGTCTAACTGTGTAGAATAGGGCTTTTAGCCAGGGAGTTAGGAGTGACCTGAGAATGAAAGTGCTTTGCAGTGCCTATTAGCTGCAGTTACTGCATTATAACACAGCTTCTACTGCTGCAGAACCTCAAAAGCATCTACTGTGCCTGCAAGAACATTATTTTCCCATTTGAACAGAAATACAGCTTTTTTTAAAAAAATTATACAAACCTATGTTCACGTGTGGGCGTGAATAAGCTCAAAATAACTGTACAATGAGTGTTTTGCAATCCAGAGGGTAGTGTTTTAAATCTTAATGAAAACACTGTAAGTAGTAGTCCAAAATCAAGAACTTGGTATTTCCAGACAGTTCAAGCAATTTTTTTGTTTTGTAAAAATAGCAATTTAAATGTACAATGTGTGTTTTACAATCCAGAGACTGGGGTTTTAAATCAAAACAAACTGAAAAAGTAGGCTAAATTATTTTACACTAACATACTGTTAGATCAAATAATCAAATGTTAGATCAAATATTTTTTATTTTGCCATGAATACACGGCAAACAGGGCTTCAAAATAGGTCACTGTACCGCAGAACGGCAATTAGGCCCCAATTTTTTCTACTTTTACACAAAAGGCTTTTCAACAGATGAGTGCAACTATGAAGGTCGAATATAATTTTTTTTCTTCCACTTACGACAAACTGGGCTTCAGAATATATCACTGCACCGCAGAACAGCAATTAGGCCCTCATTTTTTTCTACTTTTATACAAAAGGCTTTTCAACAGATAAATGCAACGCTGAATGGAGAATATATTTTTTATTTTGCCACTAATACACGGCAAACCGGGCTTCAGAATATATCGCTGCACTGCAGAACGGCAATTAGGCCCTATTTTTTTTCTACTTTAGCACAAAAGGCTTTTCAACAGATGAGTGCAATGATGAACGGCAAATATAATTTTTTTTCTTCCACTAATACACGGCAAACAGGGCTTCAGAATATATTACTGCACAAGCAGAATGGCAATTAGGCCCTAATTTCTTTATACTTTTACCCAAAAGGCTTTTCAATAGATGAGTGCAACGATGAACGGCGAATATAATTTTATTTCTTCTTCTTATACATGGAAAACAGGGCTTCAGAATATAACACTGCACCACAGAACAACAATTAGGCCCTAATTTTTTTCTACTTTTGCACAAAAGGCTTTTCAACAGATGAGTGCAACGATCAAGGTTGAATATATTTTTATTTCGCCACTAATACACGGCAAACTGGGCTTCAGAATATATCACTGCACCGCGGAACGACAAATAGGCCCTAATTTTTTTTCTACTTTTACACAAAAGGCTTTTAAATAGATAAGTGCAATGATGAACGGCGAATATATATTTTTTTCTTCCACTAATACACGGCAAACAGGGCTTCAGAATATATCACTGCACTGCAGAATGGCAAATAGGACATTGTCTTCTATCTTCATTCAGCAGGACCTGCACTGACGTGACCATGCTCACCACGTGGTGAGCGCGATTACATCATCAAAGGTCCTTTTGCAGGTCCTCAAAAAAGAAGAAAGAAGACAATGCCCAGCTGCGTGATCAATTGGATGAGGTGAGGTAATTTATTTATTTTTTTAACCTCTCAATTCACATTTAAGTAAGCATTTTGTATTAAGAATGTTATTATTTTTCTTTATAACCATGTTATAAGGAAAAATAATAAAATCTACACAACATCGAACCCAAACCCGAACTTCAGTGAAGACTTTCGGGTCTGGGTATCACATTCAGTTTTTTCTCAAAATGCATTGCACTCGTGTGGAAAAAAACAGAAAAATAGAACAAAACTGACTGAAATTGCGTGCGCACTCACACGGGTTTCCCGCAATGCACCCAGGACGCATCTGGAGCAAATCCGGAACACCCGTGTGAAAGAGACCTAATACACGCAAAAAAGGGCTTTAAAACAGATAACTGCACCGCAGAGCGGAAAATATACTTTTTCTTTTTCCACTTATACATGGAAAAAAGGGCTTTAGAACAGATAACTGCACCGCTGAGCGGAAAATATATTTTATTTTTGCCACTTGTACACAACAAAAAGGGCTGTAATTTTCAACCTTCACCATACAATGGCTAATAAGTAGTGTTGAGCGAACAGTTTGAGCATCGTTCGGGTTCGTAACGAATTTTGGGGTGTCCGGGACACGGACCCGAACCCGGACATTTTCAAAAAAGTTCGGGTTCGGGTTCGTTGTTTGTCAATTACTTCCCGCTTTCTGAAGGGCTGCACAACAGCCAATCAGCTAGCATTTTACTTATTGCACTAAGAGCCCATCACAGCCATGCCTACTAATGGCATGGCTGGGATTGGCCAAGTGCAGCATGTGACCCAGCCTCTATTTAAGCTGGAATCACGTAGCGCCGCACGTCACACTGGTCTGATTAGTGTCGGGAGAGGACGCAGCTTCTGTCAGGGCGAGATTAGGCAGGGTAAAGTCAGCAACAGCATCCAATGAACGGATCGATCTACAGCTGTGAATGATTGAACTTCTGCTAGTTACTTGCTCACTGGTTTTTAGGCTGCACAGAGCGTTTTTCTGTCACTTAATTTCTGGGGTGATCGGCGGCCATTTTGTGATTTGTGGTGCACCAGAACCAGCTGCCACCATCAATCCATCAATACTAGTATTTTTTTGCTATATCCTACATCAGGGGCTTGGCTGTGCTAATTGTCACCCCTAGAAACTCAGGATAGCAATTTCTATATTTTATTAAGGGGTTAAATACCATTGCCCAAATACCAATGCTCTAAATCTGGTGTTCCAGCTTTGGCTAGACAAGTATAATACTGTGTGCTGTCTGGCAAAGGATAGATTATTTTCTTTGGTGAAATTCAATTGCCAAAATAGCAATACCCTAAATCTGGTGTCCCAGCTGTTGCAGGCAAAGTTTCATAGTGTCCGCCAAAACATATATTTTGTTCTGGGGTGAAATTAATTTGCCAAAATAGCAATACCCTGAATCTGGTGTCCCAGCTGTTGCAGGCCAGGTTTCATAGTGTTCGCCAAAACATATATTTTGTTCTGGGTTAAATTAATTTGCCAAAATAGCAATACCCTGAAACTAGTGTCCCAGCTGTTGCAGGCCAAGTTTCATCGTGTCCGCCAAAACATATATTTTGTTCTGGCGTGTAATTCACTTGCCAAAATAGCAATACCCTGAATCTGGTGTCCCAGCTGTTGCAGGCCAGGTTTCATAGTGTCCGCCAAAACATATATTTTGTTCTGGGGTATAATTCACTTGCCAAAATAGCAATATCCTGAATCTAGTGTCCCAGCTGTTGCAGTCCAGGTTTCATAGTGTCCGCCAAAACATATATTTTGTTCTGGGGTGTAATTCACTTGCCAAAATAGCAATACCCTGAATCTGGTGACCCAACTGTTGCAGGCCAGGTTTCAAAGTGTCCGCCAAAACATATTTTTTGTTCTGTGGTGTAATTCACTTGCCAAAATAGCACTACCCTGAATCTGGTGTCCCATCTGTTGCAGGCCAGGTTTCATAGTGTTCGCCAAAACATATATTTTGTTCTGGGGTGAAAATAATTTGCCAAAATAGCAATACCCGGAATCTGGTGTCCCAGCTGTTGCAGGCCAGGTTTCATAGTGTCCGCCAAAATATATATTTTGTTCTGGGGTGAAATTAATTTGCCAAAATAGCAATACCCTGAATCTGGTGTCCCAGCTATTGCAGGCCAGGTTTCATAGTGTCCGCCAAAACATATATTTTGTTCTGGGGTGAAATTAATCTGCCAAAATAGCAATACCCTGAATCTGGTGTCCCAGCTGTTGCAGGCCAGGTTTCATAGTGTCCGCCAAAACATATATTTTGTTTTGGGGTGTAATTCAATTGATAAAAATAGCAATACCATAAATCAGTGGTTTCAGCTGTGGCTGGCAAAGTATAATAGTGTCCGCCAAAACATATATTTTGTTCTGCGGTGAAATTCAATTGCCAAGATAGCAATACCCTGAATCTGGTGTCCCAGCTGTTGCAGGCCAGGTTTCATAGTGTCCGCCAAAACATATATTTTGTTCTGGGGTGAAATTAATCTGCCAAAATAGCAATACCCTGAATCTGGTGTCCCAGCTGTGGCAGGCCAGGTTTCATAGTGTCCTCCAAAACATATATTTTGTTCTGAGGTGAAATTAATTTGCCAAAATAGCAATACCCTGAATCTGGTGTCCCAGCTGTTGCAGGCCAGGTTTCATAGTGTCCGCCAAAACATATATTTTTTACTGAGGTGAAATTAATCTGCCAAAATAGCAATACTCTGAATCTGGTGTCCCAGCTGCTGCCCGCCAGGTTTCATAGTGTCCGCCAAAACATATATTTTGTTCTGGGGTGTAATTCACTTGCCAAAATAGCAATACCCTGAATCTGGTGTCCAAGCTGTTGCAGGCCAAGATTCATAGTGTCCGCCAAAAGATATATTTTGTTCTGGGGTTAAATTCAATTGCCAAAATAGCAATACCATAAATCAGTGGTTTCAGCTGTGGCTGGGGCTGGCAATGTATAATATTGTCCGCCAAAACATATATTTTGTTCTGGGGTGAAATTCAATTGCCAAAATAGCAATACCCTGAATCTGGTGTCCCAGCTGTTGCAGGCCAAGATTCATAGTGTCTGCAAAAACATATATTTTGTTCTGGGGTGAAATTCAATTGCCAAAATAGCAATACCCTGAATCTGGTGTCCCAGCTGTTACAGGCCAAGATTCATAGTGTCCCCCAAAACATATTTTTTGTTCTGGGGTGAAATTCAATTGCCAAAATAGCAATACCATAAATCAGTGGTTTCAGCTGTGGCTGGCAAAGTATAATAGTGTCAGCCAAAACATATATTTTGTTCTGGGGTGAAATTCAATTGAGAAAAATAGCAATACCCTGAATCTGGTGTCTCAGCTGTTGCAGGCCAAGATTCATAGTGTCCGCCAAAAGATATATTTTGTTCTGGGGTTAAATTCAATTGTCAAAATAGCAATACCATAAATCAGTGGTTTCAGCTGTGTCGGGCCAAGTTTTATAGTGTCCTGCAAAGGATATATTTTGTTCTGGGGTGAAATTCAATTGCCAAAATAGCAATACCATAAATCAGTGGTTTCAGCTCCGGCTGACAAACTATAATAGTGTCCGCAAAAACTTAAATTTTGTTCTGGGGTGCAATTAATCTGCCAAAATAGCAATACCCTGAATCTGGTATCCCAGCTGTTGCAGGCCAGGTTTCATAGTGTCCACCAAAACATATATTGTGTTCTGGGGTGAAAATAATTTGCCAAAATAGCAATACCCTTAATCTGGTGTCCCAGCTGTTGCAGGCCAAGTTTCATCGTGTCCGCCAAAACATATATTTTGTTCTGGCGTGTAATTCACTTGCCAAAATAGCAATACCCTGAATCTAGAGTCCCAGCTGTTGCAGTCCAGGTTTCATAGTGTCCGCCAAAACATATATTTTGTTCTGGGGTGTAATTCACTTGCCAAAATAGCAATACCCTGAATCTGGTGACCCAGCTGTTGCAGGCCAGGTTTCAAAGTGTCCGCCAAAACATATTTTTTGTTCTGTGGTGTAATTCACTTGCCAAAATAGCACTACCCTGAATCTGGTGTCCCATCTGTTGCAGGCCAGGTTTCATAGTGTTCGCCAAAACATATATTTTGTTCTGGGGTGAAAATAATTTGCCAAAATAGCAATACCTGAATCTGGTGTCCCAGCTGTTGCAGGCCAGGTTTCATAGTGTCCGCCAAAATATATATTTTGTTCTGGGGTGAAATTAATTTGCCAAAATAGCAATACCCTGAATCTGGTATCCCAGCTATTGCAGGCCAGGTTTCATAGTGTCCGCCAAAACATATATTTTGTTCTGGGGTGAAATTAATCTGCCAAAATAGCAATACCCTGAATCTGGTGTCCCAGCTGTTGCAGGCCAGGTTTCATAGTGTCCGCCAAAACATATATTTTGTTTTGGGGTGTAATTCAATTGATAAAAAATAGCAATACCATAAGTCAGTGGTTTCAGCTGTGGCTGGCAAAGTATAATAGTGTCCGCCAAAACATATATTTTGTTCTGCGGTGAAATTCAATTGCCAAGATAGCAATACCCTGAATCTGGTGTCCCAGCTGTTGTAGGCCAGGTTTCATAGTGTCCGCCAAAACATATATTTTGTTCTGGGGTGAAATTAATCTGCCAAAATAGCAATACCCTGAATCTGGTGTCCCAGCTGTGGCAGGCCAGGTTTCATAGTGTCCTCCAAAACATATATTTTGTTCTGAGGTGAAATTAATTTGCCAAAATAGCAATACCCTGAATCTGGTGTCCCAGCTGTTGCAGGCCAGGTTTCATAGTGTCCGCCAAAACATATATTTTTACTGAGGTGAAATTAATCTGCCAAAATAGCAATACTCTGAATCTGGTGTCCCAGCTGCTGCCCGCCAGGGTTCATAGTGTCCGCCAAAACATATATTTTGTTCTGGGGTGTAATTCACTTGCCAAAATAGCAATACCCTGAATCTGGTGTCCAAGCTGTTGCAGGCCAAGATTCATAGTGTCCGCCAAAAGATATATTTTGTTCTGGGGTTAAATTCAATTGCCAAAATAGCAATACCATAAATCAGTGGTTTCAGCTGTGGCTGGGGCTGGCAATGTATAATATTGTCCGCCAAAACATATATTTTGTTCTGGGGTGAAATTCAATTGCCAAAATAGCAATACCCTGAATCTGGTGTCCCAGCTGTTGCAGGCCAAGATTCATAGTGTCTGCAAAAACATATATTTTGTTCTGGGGTGAAATTAATTTGCCAAAATAGCAATACCCTGAATCTGGTGTCCCAGCTGTTACAGGCCAAGATTCATAGTGTCCCCCAAAACATATTTTTTGTTCTGGGGTGAAATTCAATTGCCAAAATAGCAATACCATAAATCAGTGGTTTCAGCTGTGGCTGGCAAAGTATAATAGTGTCAGCCAAAACATATATTTTGTTCTGGGGTGAAATTCAATTGAGAAAAATAGCAATACCCTGAATCTGGTGTCCCAGCTGTTGCAGGCCAAGATTCATAGTGTCCGCCAAAAGATATATTTTGTTCTGGGGTTAAATTCAATTGTCAAAATAGCAATACCATAAATCAGTGGTTTCAGCTGTGTCGGGCCAAGTTTTATAGTGTCCTGCAAAGGATATATTTTGTTCTGGGGTGAAATTCAATTGCCAAAATAGCAATACCATAAATCAGTGGTTTCAGCTCCGGCTGACAAACTATAATAGCCTTAATCTGGTGTCCCAGCTGTTGCAGGCCAGGTTTCATAGTGTCCGCCAAAACATATATTTTGTTCTGGGGTGAAATTCAATTGCCAAAATAGCAATACCATAAATCAGTGGTTTCAGCTGTGGCTGGCAAAGAATAACCGTGTCCGCCAAAACATATATTTTGATCTGGGGTAATATTCAATTGCCAAATTAGCAATACCCTGAATCTGGTGTCCCAGCTGTTGCAGGCCAAGATTCATAGTGTCCGTAAAAACTTATATTTTGTTCTGGGGTGAAATTCAATTGCCAAAATAGCAATACCCTGAATCTGGTGTCCCAGCTATTGCAGGCCAGGTTTCATAGTGCCCGCCAAAACAAATATTTTGTTCTGGGGTGAAATTCATCTGCCAAAATAGCAATTCCCTGAATCTGGTGTCTCAGCTATTGCAGGCCAAGTTTCATAGTGTCCGCCAAAACATATATTTTGTTCAGGGGTGAAATTAATTTGACAAAATAGCAATACCCTGAATCTGGTGTCCCAGCTGTTGAAGGCCAGGTTTCATAGTGTCCTCCAAAACATATATTTTGTTCTGAGGTGAAATTAATTTGCCAAAATAGCAATACCCTGAATCTGGTGTCCCAGCTGTTGCAAGCCAGGTTTCATAATGTCCGCCAAAACATATATTTTGTTCTGGGGTGTAATTCACTTGCCAAAATAGCAATACCCTGAATCTGGTGTCCCAGCTGTTGCAGGCCAGGTTTCATAGTGTCCGCCAAAACATATATTTTTTACTGAGGTGAAATTAATCTGCCAAAATAGCAATACTCTGAATCTGGTGTCCCAGCTGCTGCCCGCCAGGTTTCATAGTGTCCGCCAAAACATATATTTTGTTCTGGGGTGTAATTCACTTGCCAAAATAGCAATACTCTGAATCTGGTGTCCAAGCTGTTGCAGGCCAAGATTCATAGTGCACGCCAAAAGATATATTTTGTTCTGGGGTTAAATTCAATTGCCAAAATAGCAATACCATAAATCAGTGGTTTCAGCTGTGGCTGGGGCTGGCAATGTATAATATTGTCCGCCAAAACATATATTTTGTTCTGGGGTGAAATTCAATTGCCAAAATAGCAATACCCTGAATCTGGTGTCCCAGCTGTTGCAGGCCAAGATTCATAGTGTCTGCAAAAACATATATTTTGTTCTGGGGTGAAATTCAATTGCCAAAATAGCAATACCCTTAATCTGGTGTCCCAGCTGTTACAGGCCAAGATTCATAGTGTCCGCCAAAACATATATTTTGTTCTGGGGTGAAATTAATCTGCCAAAATAGCAATACCCTGAATCTGGTGTCCCAGCTGTTGAAGGCCAGGTTTCATAATGTCCGCCAAAACATATATTTTGTTCTGGGGTGTAATTCACTTGCCAAAATAGCAATACCCTGAATCTGGTGTCCCAGCTGTTGCAGGCCAGGTTTCATAGTGTCCGCCAAAACATATATTTTTACTGAGGTGAAATTAATCTGCCAAAATAGCAATACTCTGAATCTGGTGTCCCAGCTGCTGCCCGCCAGGTTTCATAGTGTCCGCCAAAACATATATTTTGTTCTGGGGTGTAATTCACTTGCCAAAATAGCAATACTCTGAATCTGGTGTCCAAGCTGTTGCAGGCCAAGATTCATAGTGTCCGCCAAAAGATATATTTTGTTCTGGGGTTAAATTCAATTGCCAAAATAGCAATACCATAAATCAGTGGTTTCAGCTGTGGCTGGGGCTGGCAATGTATAATATTGTCCGCCAAAACATATATTTTGTTCTGGGGTGAAATTCAATTGCCAAAATAGCAATACCCTGAATCTGGTGTCCCAGCTGTTGCAGGCCAAGATTCATAGTGTCTGCAAAAACATATATTTTGTTCTGGGGTGAAATTCAATTGCCAAAATAGCAATACCCTGAATCTGGTGTCCCAGCTGTTACAGGCCAAGATTCATAGTGTCCCCCAAAACATATTTTTTGTTCTGGGGTGAAATTCAATTGCCAAAATAGCAATACCATAAATCAGTGGTTTCAGCTGTGGCTGGCAAAGTATAATAGTGTCAGCCAAAACATATATTTTGTTCTGGGGTGAAATTCAATTGAGAAAAATAGCAATACCCTGAATCTGGTGTCCCAGCTGTTGCAGGCCAAGATTCATAGTGTCCGCCAAAAGATATATTTTGTTCTGGGGTTAAATTCAATTGTCAAAATAGCAATACCATAAATCAGTGGTTTCAGCTGTGTCGGGCCAAGTTTTATAGTGTCCTGCAAAGGATATATTTTGTTCTGGGGTGAAATTCAATTGCCAAAATAGCAAAACCATAAATCAGTGGTTTCAGCTCCGGCTGACAAACTATAATAGTGTCCGCAAAACTTAAATTTTGTTCTGGGGTGCAATTAATCTGCCAAAATAGCAATACCCTGAATCTGGTATCCCAGCTGTTGCAGGCCAGGTTTCATAGTGTCCACCAAAACATATATTGTGTTCTGGGGTGAAAATAATTTGCCAAAATAGCAATACCCTTAATCTGGTGTCCCAGCTGTTGCCGGCCAAGTTTCATCGTGTCCGCCAAAACATATATTTTGTTCTGGCGTGTAATTCACTTGCCAAAATAGCAATACCCTGAATCTGGTGTCCCAGCTGTTGCAGGCCAGGTTTCATAGTGTCCGCCAAAACATATATTTTGTTCTGTGGTATAATTCACTTGCCAAAATAGCAATATCCTGAATCTAGAGTCCCAGCTGTTGCAGTCCAGGTTTCATAGTGTCCGCCAAAACATATATTTTGTTCTGGGGTGTAATTCACTTGCCAAAATAGCAATACCCTGAATCTGGTGACCCAGCTGTTGCAGGCCAGGTTTCAAAGTGTCCGCCAAAACATATTTTTGTTCTGTGGTGTAATTCACTTGCCAAAATAGCACTACCCTGAATCTGGTGTCCCATCTGTTGCAGGCCAGGTTTCATAGTGTTCGCCAAAACATATATTTTGTTCTGGGGTGAAAATAATTTGCCAAAATAGCAATACCTGAATCTGGTGTCCCAGCTGTTGCAGGCCAGGTTTCATAGTGTCCGCCAAAATATATATTTTGTTCTGGTGTGAAATTAATCTGCCAAAATAGCAATACCCTGAATCTGGTGTCCCAGCTGTTGCAGGCCAGGTTTCATAGTGTCCGCCAAAACATATATTTTGTTTTGGGGTGTAATTCAATTGATAAAAATAGCAATACCATAAATCAGTGGTTTCAGCTGTGGCTGGCAAAGTATAATAGTGTCCGCCAAAACATATATTTTGTTCTGCGGTGAAATTCAATTGCCAAGATAGCAATACCCTGAATCTGGTGTCCCAGCTGTTGCAGGCCAGGTTTCATAGTGTCCGCCAAAACATATATTTTGTTCTGGGGTGAAATTAATCTGCCAAAATAGCAATACCCTGAATCTGGTGTCCCAGCTGTGGCAGGCCAGGTTTCATAGTGTCCTCCAAAACATATATTTTGTTCTGAGGTGAAATTAATTTGCCAAAATAGCAATACCCTGAATCTGGTGTCCCAGCTGTTGCAGGCCAGGTTTCATAGTGTCCGCCAAAACATATATTTTTACTGAGGTGAAATTAATCTGCCAAAATAGCAATACTCTGAATCTGGTGTCCCAGCTGCTGCCCGCCAGGTTTCATAGTGTCCGCCAAAACATATATTTTGTTCTGGGGTGAAATTAATTTGCCAAAATAGCAATACCCTGAATCTGGTGTCCCAGCTGTTGCAGGCCAGGTTTCATAGTGTTCGCCAAAACATATATTTTGTTCTGGGTTAAATTAATTTGCCAAAATAGCAATACCCTGAAACTAGTGTCCCAGCTGTTGCAGGCCAAGTTTCATCGTGTCCGCCAAAACATATATTTTGTTCTGGCGTGTAATTCACTTGCAAAAATAGCAATACCCTGAATCTGGTGTCCCAGCTGTTGCAGGCCAGGTTTCATAGTGTCCGCCAAAACATATATTTTGTTCTGGGGTATAATTCACTTGCCAAAATAGCAATATCCTGAATCTAGTGTCCCAGCTGTTGCAGTCCAGGTTTCATAGTGTCCGCCAAAACATATATTTTGTTCTGGGGTGTAATTCACTTGCCAAAATAGCAATACCCTGAATCTGGTGACCCAACTGTTGCAGGCCAGGTTTCAAAGTGTCCGCCAAAACATATTTTTTGTTCTGTGGTGTAATTCACTTGCCAAAATAGCACTACCCTGAATCTGGTGTCCCATCTGTTGCAGGCCAGGTTTCATAGTGTTCGCCAAAACATATATTTTGTTCTGGGGTGAAAATAATTTGCCAAAATAGCAATACCCTGAATCTGGTGTCCCAGCTGTTGCAGGCCAGGTTTCATAGTGTCCGCCAAAATATATATTTTGTTCTGGGGTGAAATTAATTTGCCAAAATAGCAATACCCTGAATCTGGTGTCCCAGCTATTGCAGGCCAGGTTTCATAGTGTCCGCCAAAACATATATTTTGTTCTGGGGTGAAATTAATCTGCCAAAATAGCAATACCCTGAATCTGGTGTCCCAGCTGTTGCAGGCCAGGTTTCATAGTGTCCGCCAAAACATATATTTTGTTTTGGGGTGTAATTCAATTGATAAAAATAGCAATACCATAAATCAGTGGTTTCAGCTGTGGCTGGCAAAGTATAATAGTGTCCGCCAAAACATATATTTTGTTCTGCGGTGAAATTGAATTGCCAAGATAGCAATACCCTGAATCTGGTGTCCCAGCTGTTGCAGGCCAGGTTTCATAGTGTCCGCCAAAACATATATTTTGTTCTGGGGTGAAATTAATCTGCCAAAATAGCAATACCCTGAATCTGGTGTCCCAGCTGTGGCAGGCCAGGTTTCATAGTGTCCTCCAAAACATATATTTTGTTCTGAGGTGAAATTAATTTGCCAAAATAGCAATACCCTGAATCTGGTGTCCCAGCTGTTGCAGGCCAGGTTTCATAGTGTCCGCCAAAACATATATTTTTTACTGAGGTGAAATTAATCTGCCAAAATAGCAATACTCTGAATCTGGTGTCCCAGCTGCTGCCCGCCAGGTTTCATAGTGTCCGCCAAAACATATATTTTGTTCTGGGGTGTAATTCACTTGCCAAAATAGCAATACCCTGAATCTGGTGTCCAAGCTGTTGCAGGCCAAGATTCATAGTGTCCGCCAAAAGATATATTTTGTTCTGGGGTTAAATTCAATTGCCAAAATAGCAATACCATAAATCAGTGGTTTCAGCTGTGGCTGGGGCTGGCAATGTATAATATTGTCCGCCAAAACATATATTTTGTTCTGGGGTGAAATTCAATTGCCAAAATAGCAATACCCTGAATCTGGTGTCCCAGCTGTTGCAGGCCAAGATTCATAGTGTCTGCAAAAACATATATTTTGTTCTGGGGTGAAATTCAATTGCCAAAATAGCAATACCCTGAATCTGGTGTCCCAGCTGTTACAGGCCAAGATTCATAGTGTCCCCCAAAACATATTTTTGTTCTGGGGTGAAATTCAATTGCCAAAATAGCAATACCATAAATCAGTGGTTTCAGCTGTGGCTGGCAAAGTATAATAGTGTCAGCCAAAACATATATTTTGTTCTGGGGTGAAATTCAATTGAGAAAAATAGCAATACCCTGAATCTGGTGTCCCAGCTGTTGCAGGCCAAGATTCATAGTGTCCGCCAAAAGATATATTTTGTTCTGGGGTTAAATTCAATTGTCAAAATAGCAATACCATAAATCAGTGGTTTCAGCTGTGTCGGGCCAAGTTTTATAGTGTCCTGCAAAGGATATATTTTGTTCTGGGGTGAAATTCAATTGCCAAAATAGCAATACCATAAATCAGTGGTTTCAGCTCCGGCTGACAAACTATAATAGTGTCCGCAAAAACTTAAATTTTGTTCTGGGGTGCAATTAATCTGCCAAAATAGCAATACCCTGAATCTGGTATCCCAGCTGTTGCAGGCCAGGTTTCATAGTGTCCACCAAAACATATATTGTGTTCTGGGGTGAAAATAATTTGCCAAAATAGCAATACCCTTAATCTGGTGTCCCAGCTGTTGCAGGCCAAGTTTCATCGTGTCCGCCAAAACATATATTTTGTTCTGGCGTGTAATTCACTTGCCAAAATAGCAATACCCTGAATCTAGAGTCCCAGCTGTTGCAGTCCAGGTTTCATAGTGTCCGCCAAAACATATATTTTGTTCTGGGGTGTAATTCACTTGCCAAAATAGCAATACCCTGAATCTGGTGACCCAGCTGTTGCAGGCCAGGTTTCAAAGTGTCCGCCAAAACATATTTTTTGTTCTGTGGTGTAATTCACTTGCCAAAATAGCACTACCCTGAATCTGGTGTCCCATCTGTTGCAGGCCAGGTTTCATAGTGTTCGCCAAAACATATATTTTGTTCTGGGGTGAAAATAATTTGCCAAAATAGCAATACCTGAATCTGGTGTCCCAGCTGTTGCAGGCCAGGTTTCATAGTGTCCGCCAAAATATATATTTTGTTCTGGGGTGAAATTAATTTGCCAAAATAGCAATACCCTGAATCTGGTATCCCAGCTATTGCAGGCCAGGTTTCATAGTGTCCGCCAAAACATATATTTTGTTCTGGGGTGAAATTAATCTGCCAAAATAGCAATACCCTGAATCTGGTGTCCCAGCTGTTGCAGGCCAGGTTTCATAGTGTCCGCCAAAACATATATTTTGTTTTGGGGTGTAATTCAATTGATAAAAATAGCAATACCATAAGTCAGTGGTTTCAGCTGTGGCTGGCAAAGTATAATACTGTCCGCCAAAACATATATTTTGTTCTGCGGTGAAATTCAATTGCCAAGATAGCAATACCCTGAATCTGGTGTCCCAGCTGTTGCAGGCCAGGTTTCATAGTGTCCGCCAAAACATATATTTTGTTCTGGGGTGAAATTAATCTGCCAAAATAGCAATACCCTGAATCTGGTGTCCCAGCTGTGGCAGGCCAGGTTTCATAGTGTCCTCCAAAACATATATTTTGTTCTGAGGTGAAATTAATTTGCCAAAATAGCAATACCCTGAATCTGGTGTCCCAGCTGTTGCAGGCCAGGTTTCATAGTGTCCGCCAAAACATATATTTTTACTGAGGTGAAATTAATCTGCCAAAATAGCAATACTCTGAATCTGGTGTCCCAGCTGCTGCCCGCCAGGGTTCATAGTGTCCGCCAAAACATATATTTTGTTCTGGGGTGTAATTCACTTGCCAAAATAGCAATACCCTGAATCTGGTGTCCAAGCTGTTGCAGGCCAATATTCATAGTGTCCGCCAAAAGATATATTTTGTTCTGGGGTTAAATTCAATTGCCAAAATAGCAATACCATAAATCAGTGGTTTCAGCTGTGGCTGGGGCTGGCAATGTATAATATTGTCCGCCAAAACATATATTTTGTTCTGGGGTGAAATTCAATTGCCAAAATAGCAATACCCTGAATCTGGTGTCCCAGCTGTTGCAGGCCAAGATTCATAGTGTCTGCAAAAACATATATTTTGTTCTGGGGTGAAATTCAATTGCCAAAATAGCAATACCCTGAATCTGGTGTCCCAGCTGTTACAGGCCAAGATTCATAGTGTCCCCAAAACATATTTTTTGTTCTGGGGTGAAATTCAATTGCAAAAATAGCAATACCATAAATCAGTGGTTTCAGCTGTGGCTGGCAAAGTATAATAGTGTCAGCCAAAACATATATTTTGTTCTGGGGTGAAATTCAATTGAGAAAAATAGCAATACCCTGAATCTGGTGTCCCAGCTGTTGCAGGCCAAGATTCATAGTGTCCGCCAAAAGATATATTTTGTTCTGGGGTTAAATTCAATTGTCAAAATAGCAATACCATAAATCAGTGGTTTCAGCTGTGTCGGGCCAAGTTTTATAGTGTCCTGCAAAGGATATATTTTGTTCTGGGGTGAAATTCAATTGCCAAAATAGCAATACCATAAATCAGTGGTTTCAGCTCCGGCTGACAAACTATAATAGCCTTAATCTGGTGTCCCAGCTGTTGCAGGCCAGGTTTCATAGTGTCCGCCAAAACATATATTTTGTTCTGGGGTGAAATTCAATTGCCAAAATAGCAATACCATAAATCAGTGGTTTCAGCTGTGGCTGGCAAAGTATAACCGTGTCCGCCAAAACATATATTTTGATCTGGGGTAATATTCAATTGCCAAATTAGCAATACCCTGAATCTGGTGTCCCAGCTGTTGCAGGCCAAGATTCATAGTGTCCATAAAAACTTATATTTTGTTCTGGGGTGAAATTCAATTGCCAAAATAGCAATACCCTGAATCTGGTGTCCCAGCTATTGCAGGCCAGGTTTCATAGTGCCCGCCAAAACAAATATTTTGTTCTGGGGTGAAATTCATCTGCCAAAATAGCAATACCCTGAATCTGGTGTCTCAGCTATTGCAGGCCAAGTTTCATAGTGTCCGCCAAAACATATATTTTGTTCAGGGGTGAAATTAATTTGCCAAAATAGCAATACCCTGAATCTGGTGTCCCAGCTGTTGAAGGCCAGGTTTCATAGTGTCCTCCAAAACATATATTTTGTTCTGAGGTGAAATTAATTTGCCAAAATAGCAATACCCTGAATCTGGTGTCCCAGCTGTTGCAAGCCAGGTTTCATAATGTCCGCCAAAACATATATTTTGTTCTGGGGTGTAATTCACTTGCCAAAATAGCAATACCCTGAATCTGGTGTCCCAGCTGTTGCAGGCCAGGTTTCATAGTGTCCGCCAAAACATATATTTTTTACTGAGGTGAAATTAATCTGCCAAAATAGCAATACTCTGAATCTGGTGTCCCAGCTGCTGCCCGCCAGGTTTCATAGTGTCCGCCAAAACATATATTTTGTTCTGGGGTGTAATTCACTTGCCAAAATAGCAATACTCTGAATCTGGTGTCCAAGCTGTTGCAGGCCAAGATTCATAGTGCACGCCAAAAGATATATTTTGTTCTGGGGTTAAATTCAATTGCCAAAATAGCAATACCATAAATCAGTGGTTTCAGCTGTGGCTGGGGCTGGCAATGTATAATATTGTCCGCCAAAACATATATTTTGTTCTGGGGTGAAATTCAATTGCCAAAATAGCAATACCCTGAATCTGGTGTCCCAGCTGTTGCAGGCCAAGATTCATAGTGTCTGCAAAAACATATATTTTGTTCTGGGGTGAAATTCAATTGCCAAAATAGCAATACCCTTAATCTGGTGTCCCAGCTGTTACAGGCCAAGATTCATAGTGTCCGCCAAAACATATATTTTGTTCTGGGGTGAAATTAATCTGCCAAAATAGCAATACCCTGAATCTGGTGTCCCAGCTGTTGAAGGCCAGGTTTCATAATGTCCGCCAAAACATATATTTTGTTCTGGGGTGTAATTCACTTGCCAAAATAGCAATACCCTGAATCTGGTGTCCCAGCTGTTGCAGGCCAGGTTTCATAGTGTCCGCCAAAACATATATTTTTTACTGAGGTGAAATTAATCTGCCAAAATAGCAATACTCTGAATCTGGTGTCCCAGCTGCTGCCCGCCAGGTTTCATAGTGTCCGCCAAAACATATATTTTGTTCTGGGGTGTAATTCACTTGCCAAAATAGCAATACTCTGAATCTGGTGTCCAAGCTGTTGCAGGCCAAGATTCATAGTGTCCGCCAAAAGATATATTTTGTTCTGGGGTTAAATTCAATTGCCAAAATAGCAATACCATAAATCAGTGGTTTCAGCTGTGGCTGGGGCTGGCAATGTATAATATTGTCCGCCAAAACATATATTTTGTTCTGGGGTGAAATTCAATTGCCAAAATAGCAATACCCTGAATCTGGTGTCCCAGCTGTTGCAGGCCAAGATTCATAGTGTCTGCAAAAACATATATTTTGTTCTGGGGTGAAATTCAATTGCCAAAATAGCAATACCCTGAATCTGGTGTCCCAGCTGTTACAGGCCAAGATTCATAGTGTCCCCAAAACATATTTTTTGTTCTGGGGTGAAATTCAATTGCCAAAATAGCAATACCATAAATCAGTGGTTTCAGCTGTGGCTGGCAAAGTATAATAGTGTCAGCCAAAACATATATTTTGTTCTGGGGTGAAATTCAATTGAGAAAAATAGCAATACCCTGAATCTGGTGTCCCAGCTGTTGCAGGCCAAGATTCATAGTGTCCGCCAAAAGATATATTTTGTTCTGGGGTTAAATTCAATTGTCAAAATAGCAATACCATAAATCAGTGGTTTCAGCTGTGTCGGGCCAAGTTTTATAGTGTCCTGCAAAGGATATATTTTGTTCTGGGGTGAAATTCAATTGCCAAAATAGCAATACCATAAATCAGTGGTTTCAGCTCCGGCTGACAAACTATAATAGTGTCCGCAAAAACTTAAATTTTGTTCTGGGGTGCAATTAATCTGCCAAAATAGCAATACCCTGAATCTGGTATCCCAGCTGTTGCAGGCCAGGTTTCATAGTGTCCACCAAAACATATATTGTGTTCTGGGGTGAAAATAATTTGCCAAAATAGCAATACCCTTAATCTGGTGTCCCAGCTGTTGCCGGCCAAGTTTCATCGTGTCCGCCAAAACATATATTTTGTTCTGGCGTGTAATTCACTTGCCAAAATAGCAATACCCTGAATCTGGTGTCCCAGCTGTTGCAGGCCAGGTTTCATAGTGTCCGCCAAAACATATATTTTGTTCTGTGGTATAATTCACTTGCCAAAATAGCAATATCCTGAATCTAGAGTCCCAGCTGTTGCAGTCCAGGTTTCATAGTGTCCGCCAAAACATATATTTTGTTCTGGGGTGTAATTCACTTGCCAAAATAGCAATACCCTGAATCTGGTGACCCAGCTGTTGCAGGCCAGGTTTCAAAGTGTCCGCCAAAACATATTTTTGTTCTGTGGTGTAATTCACTTGCCAAAATAGCACTACCCTGAATCTGGTGTCCCATCTGTTGCAGGCCAGGTTTCATAGTGTTCGCCAAAACATATATTTTGTTCTGGGGTGAAAATAATTTGCCAAAATAGCAATACCCTGAATCTGGTGTCCCAGCTGTTGCAGGCCAGGTTTCATAGTGTCCGCCAAAATATATATTTTGTTCTGGGGTGAAATTAATCTGCCAAAATAGCAATACCCTGAATCTGGTGTCCCAGCTGTTGCAGGCCAGGTTTCATAGTGTCCGCCAAAACATATATTTTGTTTTGGGGTGTAATTCAATTGATAAAAAATAGCAATACCATAAATCAGTGGTTTCAGCTGTGGCTGGCAAAGTATAATAGTGTCCGCCAAAACATATATTTTGTTCTGCGGTGAAATTCAATTGCCAAGATAGCAATACCCTGAATCTGGTGTCCCAGCTGTTGCAGGCCAGGTTTCATAGTGTCCGCCAAAACATATATTTTGTTCTGGGGTGAAATTAATCTGCCAAAATAGCAATACCCTGAATCTGGTGTCCCAGCTGTGGCAGGCCAGGTTTCATAGTGTCCACCAAAACATATATTGTGTTCTGGGGTGAAAATAATTTGCCAAAATAGCAATACCCTTAATCTGGTGTCCCAGCTGTTGCCGGCCAAGTTTCATCGTGTCCGCCAAAACATATATTTTGTTCTGGCGTGTAATTCACTTGCCAAAATAGCAATACCCTGAATCTGGTGTCCCAGCTGTTGCAGGCCAGGTTTCATAGTGTCCGCCAAAACATATATTTTGTTCTGTGGTATAATTCACTTGCCAAAATAGCAATATCCTGAATCTAGAGTCCCAGCTGTTGCAGTCCAGGTTTCATAGTGTCCGCCAAAACATATATTTTGTTCTGGGGTGTAATTCACTTGCCAAAATAGCAATACCCTGAATCTGGTGACCCAGCTGTTGCAGGCCAGGTTTCAAAGTGTCCGCCAAAACATATTTTTTGTTCTGTGGTGTAATTCACTTGCCAAAATAGCACTACCCTGAATCTGGTGTCCCATCTGTTGCAGGCCAGGTTTCATAGTGTTCGCCAAAACATATATTTTGTTCTGGGGTGAAAATAATTTGCCAAAATAGCAATACCCTGAATCTGGTGTCCCAGCTGTTGCAGGCCAGGTTTCATAGTGTCCGCCAAAATATATATTTTGTTCTGGGGTGAAATTAATCTGCCAAAATAGCAATACCCTGAATCTGGTGTCCCAGCTGTTGCAGGCCAGGTTTCATAGTGTCCGCCAAAACATATATTTTGTTTTGGGGTGTAATTCAATTGATAAAAATAGCAATACCATAAATCAGTGGTTTCAGCTGTGGCTGGCAAAGTATAATAGTGTCCGCCAAAACATATATTTTGTTCTGCGGTGAAATTCAATTGCCAAGATAGCAATACCCTGAATCTGGTGTCCCAGCTGTTGCAGGCCAGGTTTCATAGTGTCCGCCAAAACATATATTTTGTTCTGGGGTGAAATTAATCTGCCAAAATAGCAATACCCTGAATCTGGTGTCCCAGCTGTGGCAGGCCAGGTTTCATAGTGTCCTCCAAAACATATATTTTTGTTCTGAGGTGAAATTAATTTGCCAAAATAGCAATACCCTGAATCTGGTGTCCCAGCTGTTGCAGGCCAGGTTTCATAGTGTCCGCCAAAACATATATTTTTTACTGAGGTGAAATTAATCTGCCAAAATAGCAATACTCTGAATCTGGTGTCCCAGCTGCTGCCCGCCAGGTTTCATAGTGTCCGCCAAAACATATATTTTGTTCTGGGGTGAAATTAATCTGCCAAAATAGCAATACCCTGAATCTGGTGTCCCAGCTGTTGAAGGCCAGGTTTCATAATGTCCGCCAAAACATATATTTTGTTCTGGGGTGTAATTCACTTGCCAAAATAGCAATACCCTGAATCTGGTGTCCCAGCTGTTGCAGGCCATTTTTCATAGTGTCCGCCAAAACATATATTTTTTACTGAGGTGAAATTAATCTGCCAAAATAGCAATACTCTGAATCTGGTGTCCCAGCTGCTGCCCGCCAGGTTTCATAGTGTCCGCCAAAACATATATTTTGTTCTGGGGTGTAATTCACTTGCCAAAATAGCAATACCCTGAATCTGGTGTCCAAGCTGTTGCAGGCCAAGATTCATAGTGTCCGCCAAAAGATATATTTTGTTCTGGGGTTAAATTCAATTGCCAAAATAGCAATACCATAAATCAGTGGTTTCAGCTGTGGCTGGGGCTGGCAATGTATAATATTGTCCGCCAAAACATATATTTTGTTCTGGGGTGAAATTCAATTGCCAAAATAGCAATACCCTGAATCTGGTGTCCAAGCTGTTGCAGTCCAAGATTCATAGTGTCTGCAAAAACATATATTTTGTTCTGGGGTGAAATTCAATTGCCAAAATAGCAATACCCTGAATCTGGTGTCCCAGCTGTTACAGGCCAAGATTCATAGTGTCCCCAAAACATATTTTTTGTTCTGGGGTGAAATTCAATTGCCAAAATAGCAATACCATAAATCAGTGGTTTCAGCTGTGGCTGGCAAAGTATAATAGTGTCAGCCAAAACATATATTTTGTTCTGGGGTGAAATTCAATTGAGAAAATAGCAATACCCTGAATCTGGTGTCCCAGCTGTTGCAGGCCAAGATTCATAGTGTCCGCCAAAAGATATATTTTGTTCTGGGGTTAAATTCAATTGTCAAAATAGCAATACCATAAATCAGTGGTTTCAGCTGTGTCGGGCCAAGTTTTATAGTGTCCTGCAAAGGATATATTTTGTTCTGGGGTGAAATTCAATTGCCAAAATAGCAATACCATAAATCAGTGGTTTCAGCTCCGGCTGACAAACTATAATAGTGTCCGCAAAAACTTAAATTTTGTTCTGGGGTGCAATTAATCTGCCAAAATAGCAATACCCTGAATCTGGTATCCCAGCTGTTGCAGGCCAGGTTTCATAGTGTCCACCAAAACATATATTGTGTTCTGGGGTGAAAATAATTTGCCAAAATAGCAATACCCTTAATCTGGTGTCCCAGCTGTTGCAGGCCAGGTTTCATAGTGTCCGCCAAAACATATATTTTGTTCTGGGGTGAAATTCAATTGCCAAAATAGCAATACCATAAATCAGTGGTTTCAGCTGTGGCTGGCAAAGTATAACCGTGTCCGCCAAAACATATATTTTGTTCTGGGGTAATATTCAATTGCCAAATTAGCAATACCCTGAATCTGGTGTCCCAGCTGTTGCAGGCCAAGATTCATAGTGTCCGCAAAAACATATATTTTGTTCTGGGGTGAAATTCAATTGCCAAAATAGCAATACCCTGAATCTGGTGTCCCAGCTATTGCAGGCCAGGTTTCATAGTGCCCGCCAAAACAAATATTTTGTTCTGTGGTGAAATTCATCTGCCAAAATAGCAATACCCTGAATCTGGTGTCTCAGCTATTGCAGGCCAAGTTTCATAGTGTCCGCCAAAACATATATTTTGTTCAGGGGTGAAAATAATTTGCCAAAATAGCAATACCCGAATCTGGTGTCCCAGCTGTTGCAGGCCAGGTTTTATAGTGTCCGCCAAAACATATATTTTGTTGTGGGGTGAAATTAATTTGCCAAAATAGCAATACCCTGAATCTGGTGTCCCAGCTATTGCAGGCCAGGTTTCAAAGTGTCCGCCAAAACATATATTTTGTTCTGGGGTGAAATTAATCTGCCAAAATAGCAATACCCTGAATCTGGTGTCCCAGCTGTTGCAGGCCAGGTTTCATAATGTCCGCCAAAACATATATTTTGTTCTGGGGTGTAATTCACTTGCCAAAATAGCAATACCCTGAATCTGGTGTCCCAGCTGTGGCAGGCCAGGTTTCATAGTGTCCTCCAAAACATATATTTTGTTCTGAGGTGAAATTAATTTGCCAAAATAGCAATACCCTGAATCTGGTGTCCCAGCTGTTGCAGGCCAGGTTTCATAGTGTCCGCCAAAACATATATTTTTTACTGAGGTGAAATTAATCTGCCAAAATAGCAATACTCTGAATCTGGTGTCCCAGCTGTTGCAGGCCAAGATTCATAGTGTCCGCAAAAACATATATTTTGTTCTGGGGTGAAATTCAATTGCCAAAATAGCAATACCCTGAATCTGGTGTCCCAGCTGTTGCAGGCCAAGATTCATAGTGTCCGCAAAACATATATTTTGTTCTGGGGTGAAATTCAATTGCCAAAATAGCAATACCCTGAATCTGGTGTCCCAGCTATTGCAGGCCAGGTTTCATAGTGCCCGCCAAAACAAATATTTTGTTCTGTGGTGAAATTCATCTGCCAAAATAGCAATACCCTGAATCTGGTGTCTCAGCTATTGCAGGCCAAGTTTCATAGTGTCCGCCAAAACATATATTTTGTTCAGGGGTGAAAATAATTTGCCAAAATAGCAATACCCGAATCTGGTGTCCCAGCTGTTGCAGGCCAGGTTTTATAGTGTCCGCCAAAACATATATTTTGTTGTGGGGTGAAATTAATTTGCCAAAATAGCAATACCCTGAATCTGGTGTCCCAGCTATTGCAGGCCAGGTTTCAAAGTGTCCGCCAAAACATATATTTTGTTCTGGGGTGAAATTAATCTGCCAAAATAGCAATACCCTGAATCTGGTGTCCCAGCTGTTGCAGGCCAGGTTTCATAATGTCCGCCAAAACATATATTTTGTTCTGGGGTGTAATTCACTTGCCAAAATAGCAATACCCTGAATCTGGTGTCCCAGCTGTGGCAGGCCAGGTTTCATAGTGTCCTCCAAAACATATATTTTGTTCTGAGGTGAAATTAATTTGCCAAAATAGCAATACCCTGAATCTGGTGTCCCAGCTGTTGCAGGCCAGGTTTCATAGTGTCCGCCAAAACATATATTTTTACTGAGGTGAAATTAATCTGCCAAAATAGCAATACTCTGAATCTGGTGTCCCAGCTGTTGCAGGCCAAGATTCATAGTGTCCGCAAAAACATATATTTTGTTCTGGGGTGAAATTCAATTGCCAAAATAGCAATACCCTGAATCTGGTGTCCCAGCTGTTGCAGGCCAAGATTCATAGTGTCCGCAAAAACATATATTTTGTTCTGGGGTGAAATTCAATTGCCAAAATAGCAATACCCTGAATCTGGTGTCCCAGCTATTGCAGGCCAGGTTTCATAGTGCCCGCCAAAACAAATATTTTGTTCTGTGGTGAAATTCATCTGCCAAAATAGCAATACCCTGAATCTGGTGTCTCAGCTATTGCAGGCCAAGTTTCATAGTGTCCGCCAAAACATATATTTTGTTCAGGGGTGAAAATAATTTGCCAAAATAGCAATACCCGAATCTGGTGTCCCAGCTGTTGCAGGCCAGGTTTTATAGTGTCCGCCAAAACATATATTTTGTTGTGGGGTGAAATTAATTTGCCAAAATAGCAATACCCTGAATCTGGTGTCCCAGCTATTGCAGGCCAGGTTTCAAAGTGTCCGCCAAAACATATATTTTGTTCTGGGGTGAAATTAATCTGCCAAAATAGCAATACCCTGAATCTGGTGTCCCAGCTGTTGCAGGCCAGGTTTCATAATGTCCGCCAAAACATATATTTTGTTCTGGGGTGTAATTCACTTGCCAAAATAGCAATACCCTGAATCTGGTGTCCCAGCTGTGGCAGGCCAGGTTTCATAGTGTCCTCCAAAACATATATTTTGTTCTGAGGTGAAATTAATTTGCCAAAATAGCAATACCCTGAATCTGGTGTCCCAGCTGTTGCAGGCCAGGTTTCATAGTGTCCGCCAAAACATATATTTTTTACTGAGGTGAAATTAATCTGCCAAAATAGCAATACTCTGAATCTGGTGTCCCAGCTGCTGCCCGCCAGGTTTCATAGTGTCCGCCAAAACATATATTTTGTTCTGGGGTGTAATTCACTTGCCAAAATAGCAATACCCTGAATCTGGTGTCCAAGCTGTTGCAGGCCAAGATTCATAGTGTCCGCCAAAAGATATATTTTGTTCTGGGGTTAAATTCAATTGCCAAAATAGCAATACCATAAATCAGTGGTTTCAGCTGTGGCTGGGGCTGGCAATGTATAATATTGTCCGCCAAAACATATATTTTGTTCTGGGGTGAAATTCAATTGCCAAAATAGCAATACCCTGAATCTGGTGTCCCAGCTGTTGCAGGCCAAGATTCATAGTGTTTGCAAAAACATATATTTTGTTCTGGGGTGAAATTCAATTGCCAAAATAGCAATACCCTTAATCTGGTGTCCCAGCTGTTACAGGCCAAGATTCATAGTGTCCGCCAAAACATATATTTTGTTCTGGGGTGAAATTAATCTGCCAAAATAGCAATACCCTGAATCTGGTGTCCCAGCTGTTGAAGGCCAGGTTTCATAATGTCCGCCAAAACATATATTTTGTTCTGGGGTGTAATTCACTTGCCAAAATAGCAATACCCTGAATCTGGTGTCCCAGCTGTTGCAGGCCATTTTTCATAGTGTCCGCCAAAACATATATTTTTTACTGAGGTGAAATTAATCTGCCAAAATAGCAATACTCTGAATCTGGTGTCCCAGCTGCTTCCCGCCAGGTTTCATAGTGTCCGCCAAAACATATATTTTGTTCTGGGGTGTAATTCACTTGCCAAAATAGCAATACTCTGAATCTGGTGTCCAAGCTGTTGCAGGCCAAGATTCATAGTGTCCGCCAAAAGATATATTTTGTTCTGGGGTTAAATTCAATTGCCAAAATAGCAATACCATAAATCAGTGGTTTCAGCTGTGGCTGGGGCTGGCAATGTATAATATTGTCCGCCAAAACATATATTTTGTTCTGGGGTGAAATTCAATTGCCAAAATAGCAATACCCTGAATCTGGTGTCCCAGCTGTTGCAGGCCAAGATTCATAGTGTCTGCAAAAACATATATTTTGTTCTGGGGTGAAATTCAATTGCCAATATAGCAATACCCTGAATCTGGTGTTCCAGCTGTTACAGGCCAAGATTCATAGTGTCCCCCAAAACATATTTTTGTTCTGGGGTGAAATTCAATTGCCAAAATAGCAATACCATAAATCAGTGGTTTCAGCTGTGGCTGGCAAAGTATAATAGTGTCAGCCAAAACATATATTTTGTTCTGGGGTGAAATTCAATTGAGAAAAATAGCAATACCCTGAATCTGGTGTCCCAGCTGTTGCAGGCCAAGATTCATAGTGTCCGCCAAAAGATATATTTTGTTCTGGGGTTAAATTCAATTGTCAAAATAGCAATACCATAAATCAGTGGTTTCAGCTGTGTCTGGCCAAGTTTTACAGTGTCCTGCAAAGGATATATTTTGTTCTGGGGTGAAATTCAATTGCCAAAATAGCAATACCATAAATCAGTGGTTTCAGCTCTGGCTGACAAACTATAATAGTGTCCGCAAAACTTAAATTTTGTTCTGGGGTGCAATTAATCTGCCAAAATAGCAATACCCTGAATCTGGTATCCCAGCTGTTGCAGGCCAGGTTTCATAGTGTCCACCAAAACATATATTGTGTTCTGGGGTGAAAATAATTTGCCAAAATAGCAATACCCTTAATCTGGTGTCCCAGCTGTTGCAGGCCAGGTTTCATAGTGTCCGCCAAAACATATATTTTGTTCTGGGGTGAAATTCAATTGCCAAAATAGCAATACCATAAATCAGTGGTTTCAGCTGTGGCTGGCAAAGTATAACCGTGTCCGCCAAAACATATATTTTGTTCTGGGGTAATATTCAATTGCCAAATTAGCAATACCCTGAATCTGGTGTCCCAGCTGTTGCAGGCCAAGATTCATAGTGTCCGTAAAAACATATATTTTGTTCTGGGGTGAAATTCAATTGCCAAAATAGCAATACCCTGAATCTGGTGTCCCAGCTATTGCAGGCCAGGTTTCATAGTGCCCGCCAAAACAAATATTTTGTTCTGTGGTGAAATTCATCTGCCAAAATAGCAATACCCTGAATCTGGTGTCTCAGCTATTGCAGGCCAAGTTTCATAGTGTCCGCCAAAACATATATTTTGTTCAGGGGTGAAAATAATTTGCCAAAATAGCAATACCCGGAATCTGGTGTCCCAGCTGTTGCAGGCCAGGTTTTATAGTGTCCGCCAAAACATATATTTTGTTGTGGGGTGAAATTAATTTGCCAAAATAGCAATACCCTGAATCTGGTGTCCCAGCTATTGCAGGCCAGGTTTCAAAGTGTCCGCCAAAACATATATTTTGTTCTGGGGTGAAATTAATCTGCCAAAATAGCAATACCCTGAATCTGGTGTCCCAGCTGTTGCAGGCCAGGTTTCATAATGTCCGCCAAAACATATATTTTGTTCTGGGGTGTAATTCACTTGCCAAAATAGCAATACCCTGAATCTGGTGTCCCAGCTGTGGCAGGCCAGGTTTCATAGTGTCCTCCAAAACATATATTTTGTTCTGAGGTGAAATTAATTTGCCAAAATAGCAATACCCTGAATCTGGTGTCCCAGCTGTTGCAGGCCAGGTTTCATAGTGTCCGCCAAAACATATATTTTTTACTGAGGTGAAATTAATCTGCCAAAATAGCAATACTCTGAATCTGGTGTCCCAGCTGTTGCAGGCCAAGATTCATAGTGTCCGCAAAAACATATATTTTGTTCTGGGGTGAAATTCAATTGCCAAAATAGCAATACCCTGAATCTGGTGTCCCAGCTGTTGCAGGCCAAGATTCATAGTGTCCGCAAAAACATATATTTTGTTCTGGGGTGAAATTCAATTGCCAAAATAGCAATACCCTGAATCTGGTGTCCCAGCTATTGCAGGCCAGGTTTCATAGTGCCCGCCAAAACAAATATTTTGTTCTGTGGTGAAATTCATTTGCCAAAATAGCAATACCCTGAATCTGGTGTCTCAGCTATTGCAGGCCAAGTTTCATAGTGTCCGCCAAAACATATATTTTGTTCAGGGGTGAAAATAATTTGCCAAAATAGCAATACCCGGAATCTGGTGTCCCAGCTGTTGCAGGCCAGGTTTTATAGTGTCCGCCAAAACATATATTTTGTTGTGGGGTGAAATTAATTTGCCAAAATAGCAATACCCTGAATCTGGTGTCCCAGGTATTGCAGGCCAGGTTTCAAAGTGTCAGCCAAAACATATATTTTGTTCTGGGGTGAAATTAATCTGCCAAAATAGCAATACCCTGAATCTGGTGTCCCAGCTGTTGCAGGCCAGGTTTCATAATGTCCGCCAAAACATATATTTTGTTCTGGGGTGTAATTCACTTGCCAAAATAGCAATACCCTGAATCTGGTGTCCCAGCTGTGGCAGGCCAGGTTTCATAGTGTCCTCCAAAACATATATTTTGTTCTGAGGTGAAATTAATTTGCCAAAATAGCAATACCCTGAATCTGGTGTCCCAGCTGTTGCAGGCCAGGTTTCATAGTGTCCGCCAAAACATATATTTTTTACTGAGGTGAAATTAATCTGCCAAAATAGCAATACTCTGAATCTGGTGTCCCAGCTGCTGCCCGCCAGGTTTCATAGTGTCCGCCAAAACATATATTTTGTTCTGGGGTGTAATTCACTTGCCAAAATAGCAATACCCTGAATCTGGTGTCCAAGCTGTTGCAGGCCAAGATTCATAGTGTCCGCCAAAAGATATATTTTGTTCTGGGGTTAAATTCAATTGCCAAAATAGCAATACCATAAATCAGTGGTTTCAGCTGTGGCTGGGGCTGGCAATGTATAATATTGTCCGCCAAAACATATATTTTGTTCTGGGGTGAAATTCAATTGCCAAAATAGCAATACCCTGAATCTGGTGTCCCAGCTGTTGCAGGCCAAGATTCATAGTGTTTGCAAAAACATATATTTTGTTCTGGGGTGAAATTCAATTGCCAAAATAGCAATACCCTTAATCTGGTGTCCCAGCTGTTACAGGCCAAGATTCATAGTGTCCGCCAAAACATATATTTTGTTCTGGGGTGAAATTAATCTGCCAAAATAGCAATACCCTGAATCTGGTGTCCCAGCTGTTGCAGGCCATTTTTCATAATGTCCGCCAAAACATATATTTTGTTCTGGGGTGTAATTAATCTGCCAAAATAGCAATACTCTGAATCTGGTGTCCCAGCTGCTTCCCGCCAGGTTTCATAGTGTCCGCCAAAACATATATTTTGTTCTGGGGTGTAATTCACTTGCCAAAATAGCAATACTCTGAATCTGGTGTCCAAGCTGTTGCAGGCCAAGATTCATAGTGTCCGCCAAAAGATATATTTTGTTCTGGGGTTAAATTCAATTGCCAAAATAGCAATACCATAAATCAGTGGTTTCAGCTGTGGCTGGGGCTGGCAATGTATAATATTGTCCGCCAAAACATATATTTTGTTCTGGGGTGAAATTCAATTGCCAAAATAGCAATACCCTGAATCTGGTGTCCCAGCTGTTGCAGGCCAAGATTCATAGTGTCTGCAAAAACATATATTTTGTTCTGGGGTGAAATTCAATTGCCAATATAGCAATACCCTGAATCTGGTGTTCCAGCTGTTACAGGCCAAGATTCATAGTGTCCCCCAAAACATATTTTTTGTTCTGGGGTGAAATTCAATTGCCAAAATAGCAATACCATAAATCAGTGGTTTCAGCTGTGGCTGGCAAAGTATAATAGTGTCAGCCAAAACATATATTTTGTTCTGGGGTGAAATTCAATTGAGAAAAATAGCAATACCCTGAATCTGGTGTCCCAGCTGTTGCAGGCCAAGATTCATAGTGTCCGCCAAAAGATATATTTTGTTCTGGGGTTAAATTCAATTGTCAAAATAGCAATACCATAAATCAGTGGTTTCAGCTGTGTCTGGCCAAGTTTTACAGTGTCCTGCAAAGGATATATTTTGTTCTGGGGTGAAATTCAATTGCCAAAATAGCAATACCATAAATCAGTGGTTTCAGCTCTGGCTGACAAACTATAATAGTGTCCGCAAAAACTTAAATTTTGTTCTGGGGTGAAATTAATCTGCCAAAATAGCAATACCCTGAATCTGGTATCCCAGCTGTTGCAGGCCAGGTTTCATAGTGTCCACCAAAACATATATTGTGTTCTGGGGTGAAAATAATTTGCCAAAATAGCAATACCCTTAATCTGGTGTCCCAGCTGTTGCAGGCCAGGTTTCATAGTGTCCGCCAAAACATATATTTTGTTCTGGGGTGAAATTCAATTGCCAAAATAGCAATACCATAAATCAGTGGTTTCAGCTGTGGCTGGCAAAGTATAACCGTGTCCGCCAAAACATATATTTTGTTCTGGGGTAATATTCAATTGCCAAATTAGCAATACCCTGAATCTGGTGTCCCAGCTGTTGCAGGCCAAGATTCATAGTGTCCGCAAAAACATATATTTTGTTCTGGGGTGAAATTCAATTGCCAAAATAGCAATACCCTGAATCTGGTGTCCCAGCTATTGCAGGCCAGGTTTCATAGTGCCCGCCAAAACAAATATTTTGTTCTGGGGTGAAATTCATCTGCCAAAATAGCAATACCCTGAATCTGGTGTCTCAGCTATTGCAGGCCAAGTTTCATAGTGTCCGCCAAAACATATATTTTGTTCAGGGGTGAAAATAATTTGCCAAAATAGCAATACCCTGAATCTGGAGTCCCAGCTGTTGCAGGCCAGGAAACATAGTGTCCGCCAAAACATATATTTTGTTGTGGGGTGAAATTAATTTGCCAAAATAGCAATACCCTGAATCTGGTGTTTCAGCTGTTGCAGGCCAGGTTTCATAGTGTCCTCCAAAACATATATTTTGTTCTGGGGTGAAATTAATCTGCCAAAATAGCAATACCCTGAATCTGGTGTCCCAGCTGTTGAAGGCCAGGTTTCATAGTGTCCTCCAAAACATATATTTTGTTCTGAGGTGAAATTAATTTGCCAAAATAGCAATACCCTGAATCTGGTGTCCCAGCTGTTGAAGGCCAGGTTTCATAATGTCCGCCAAAACATATTTTTTGTTCTGGGGTGTAATTCACTTGCCAAAATAGCAATACACTGAATCTGCTGTCCCAGCTGTTGCAGGCCAGGTTTCATAGTGTCCGTCAATACATATATTTTGTTCTGGGGTGAAATTCAATAGCCAAAATAGCAATACCCTGAATCTGGTGTCCCAGCTGTTGCAGGCAAGGTTTCATAGTGTCCGACAAAACATATATTTTGTTCTGGGGTGTAATTCACTTGCCAAAATTGCAATACCCTGAATCTGGTGTCCCAGCTGTTGCAGGCCAAGAATCATAGTGTCAGCCAAAACATATATTTTGTTCTGGGGTGAAATTAATCTGCTAAAATAGCAATACCCTGAATCTGGTGTCCCAGCTGTTGAAGGCCAGGTTTCATAGTGTCCTCCAAAACATATATTTTGTTCTGAGGTGAAATTAATTTGCCAAAATAGCAATACCCTGAATCTGGTGTCCCAGCTGTTGCAGGCCAGGTTTCATAATGTCCGCCAAAACATATATTTTGTTCTGGGGTGTAATTCACTTGCCAAAATAGCAATACACTGAATCTGGTGTCCCAGCTGTTGCAGGCCAGGTTTCATAGTGTCCGTCAATACATATATTTTGTTCTGGGGTGAAATTCAATTGCCAAAATAGCAATACCCTGAAACTGGTGTCCCAACTGTTTGATGGCCAGGTTTCATAGTGTCTGCAAAAACATATATTTTGTTCTGGGGTGAAATTCAATTGCCAAATTAGCAATACCCTGAATCTGGTGTCCCAGCTGTTGCAGGTAAAGTATCATAGTGTCCGCAAAAACAAATATTTTGTTCTGCGGTGAAATTCAATTGCCAAAATAGCAATACCCTGAATCTGGTGTCCCAGCTGTTGCAGGCCAGGTTTCATAGTGTCCGCCAAAACATATATTTTGTTCTGGGGTTAAATTCATTTGCCAAAATAGCAATACCCTTAATCTGGTGTCCTAGCTGATGCAGGCCAGGTTTCATAGTGTCCGCCAAAACATATATTTTGTTCTGGGGTGAAATTCATTTGCCAAAATAGCAATACCATAAATCAGTGGTTTTAGCTGTGGCTGGCAAAGTATAATAGTGTCCGCCAAAACATATATTTTGTTCTGGGGTAATATTCAATTGCCAAATTAGCAATACCCTGAATCTGGTGTCCCAGCTGTTGCAGGTCAAGATTCATAGTGTCCGCAAAAACATATATTTTGTTCTGGGGTGAAATTCAATTGCCAAAATAGCAATACCCTGAATCTGGTGTCCCAGCTGTTGTAGGCCAGGTTTCATAGTGCCCGCCAAAACATATATTTTGTTCTGGGGTGAAATTCATCTGCCAAAATAGCAATACCCTGAATCTGGTGTCCCAGCTATTGCAGGCCAGGTTTCATCGTGTCCGCCAAAACATATATTTTGTTCTGGGGTGAAAATAATTTGCCAAAATAGCAATACCCGGAATCTGGTGTCCCAGCTGTTGCAGGCCAGGTTTCATAGTGTCCGCCAAAACATATATTTTGCTCTGGGGTGAAATTAATTTGCCAAAATAGCAATACCCTGAATCTGGTGTCCCAGCTGTTGCAGGCCAGGTTTCATAGAGTCCGCTAAAACATATATTTTGTTCTGGGGTGAAATTAATCTGCCAAAATAGCAATACCCTGAATCTGGTGTCCCAGCTGATGCAAGCCAGGTTTCATAGTTTCCGCCAAAACATATATTTTGTTATGGGGTGTAATTCACTTGCCAAAATAGCAATACCCTGAATCTGGTGTCCCAGCTGTTGCAGGCCAGGTTTTATAGTGTCCGCCAAAACATATATTTTGTTCTGGGGTGAAATTCAATTGCAAAAATATCAATACCATAAATCAGTGGTTTCAGCTGTGGCTGGAAAAGTATAATGGTGTCCGCCAAAACATACATTTTGTTCTGGGGTGAAATTCAATTGCCAAAATAGCAATACCATAAATCAGTGGTTTCAGCTGTGGCTGGCAAAGTATAATAGTGTCCGCCAAAACATATATTTTGTTCTGCGGTGAAATTCAATTGCCAAAATAGCAATACCCTGAATCTGGTGTCTCAGCTGTTGCAGGCCAGGTTTCATAGTGTCCGCCAAAACATATATTTTGTTCTGGGGTGAAATTAATCTGCCAAAATAGCAATACCCTGAATCTGGTGTCCCAGCTGTTGCAGGCCAGATTTCATAGTGTCCTCGAAAACATATATTTTGTTCTGAGGTGAAATTAATTTCCCAAAATAGCAGTTTTCTGAATCTGGTGTCCCAGCTGTTGTAGGCCAGGTTTCATAGTGTCCGTCAATACATATATTTTGTTCTGGGGTGAAATTCAATTGACAAAATAGCAATACCATAAATCAGTGGTTTCAGCTGTGGCTTCGGCTGTCAATGTATAATATTGTCCGCCAAAACATATATTTTGTTCTGGGGTGAAATTCAATTGCCAAAATAGCAATTCCCTGAATCTGGTGTCCCAGCTGTTGAAGGCCAAGATTCATAGTGTCCGCCAAAACATATCTTTTGTTCTGGGGTGAAATTCAATTGCTAAAATAGCAATTCCCTGAATCTGGTGTCCCAGCTGTTGCAGGCCAAGATTCATAGTGTCCGCCAAAAGATATATTTTGTTCTGGGGTGAAATTCAATTGCCAAAATAGCAATACCATAAATCAGTGGTTTCAGCTGTGGCTGGGGCTGGCAATGTATAATATTGTCCGCCAAAACATATATTTTGTTCTGGGGTGAAATTCAATTGCCAAAATAGCAATACCCTGAATCTGGTGTCCCAGCTGTTGCAGGCCAAGATTCATAGTGTCTGCAAAAACATATATTTTGTTCTGGGGTGAAATTCAATTGCCAAAATAGCAATACCCTGAATCTGGTGTCCCAGCTGTTACAGGCCAAGATTCATAGTGTCCCCCAAAACATATTTTTTGTTCTGGGGTGAAATTCAATTGCCAAAATAGCAATACCATAAATCAGTGGTTTCAGCTGTGGCTGGCAAAGTATAATAGTGTCAGCCAAAACATATATTTTGTTCTGGGGTGAAATTCAATTGAGAAAAATAGCAATACCCTGAATCTGGTGTCCCAGCTGTTGCAGGCCAAGATTCATAGTGTCCGCCAAAAGATATATTTTGTTCTGGGGTTAAATTCAATTGTCAAAATAGCAATACCATAAATCAGTGGTTTCAGCTGTGTCTGGCCAAGTTTTACAGAGTCCTGCAAAGGATATATTTTGTTCTGGGGTGAAATTCAATTGCCAAAATAGCAATACCATAAATCAGTGGTTTCAGCTCTGGCTGACAAACTATAATAGTGTCCGCAAAAACTTAAATTTTGTTCTGGGGTGAAATTAATCTGCCAAAATAGCAATACCCTGAATCTGGTATCCCAGCTGTTGCAGGCCAGGTTTCATAGTGTCCACCAAAACATATATTGTGTTCTGGGGGGAAAATAATTTGCCAAAATAGCAATACCCTTAATCTGGTGTCCCAGCTGTTGCAGGCCAGGTTTCATAGTGTCCGCCAAAACATATATTTTGTTCTGGGGTGAAATTCAATTGCCAAAATAGCAATACCATAAATCAGTGGTTTCAGCTGTGGCTGGCAAAGTATAACCGTGTCCGCCAAAACATATATTTTGTTCTGGGGTAATATTCAATTGCCAAATTAGCAATACCCTGAATCTGGTGTCCCAGCTGTTGCAGGCCAAGATTCATAGTGTCCGCCAAAAGATATATTTTGTTCTGGGGTTAAATTCAATTGTCAAAATAGCAATACCATAAATCAGTGGTTTCAGCTGTGTCGGGCCAAGTTTTATAGTGTCCTGCAAAGGATATATTTTGTTCTGGGGTGAAATTCAATTGCCAAAATAGCAATACCATAAATCAGTGGTTTCAGCTCCGGCTGACAAACTATAATAGTGTCCGCAAAAACTTAAATTTTGTTCTGGGGTGCAATTAATCTGCCAAAATAGCAATACCCTGAATCTGGTATCCCAGCTGTTGCAGGCCAGGTTTCATAGTGTCCACCAAAACATATATTGTGTTCTGGGGTGAAAATAATTTGCCAAAATAGCAATACCCTTAATCTGGTGTCCCAGCTGTTGCCGGCCAAGTTTCATCGTGTCCGCCAAAACATATATTTTGTTCTGGCGTGTAATTCACTTGCCAAAATAGCAATACCCTGAATCTGGTGTCCCAGCTGTTGCAGGCCAGGTTTCATAGTGTCCGCCAAAACATATATTTTGTTCTGTGGTATAATTCACTTGCCAAAATAGCAATATCCTGAATCTAGAGTCCCAGCTGTTGCAGTCCAGGTTTCATAGTGTCCGCCAAAACATATATTTTGTTCTGGGGTGTAATTCACTTGCCAAAATAGCAATACCCTGAATCTGGTGACCCAGCTGTTGCAGGCCAGGTTTCAAAGTGTCCGCCAAAACATATTTTTTGTTCTGTGGTGTAATTCACTTGCCAAAATAGCACTACCCTGAATCTGGTGTCCCATCTGTTGCAGGCCAGGTTTCATAGTTTTCGCCAAAACATATATTTTGTTCTGGGGTGAAAATAATTTGCCAAAATAGCAATACCCTGAATCTGGTGTCCCAGCTGTTGCAGGCCAGGTTTCATAGTGTCCGCCAAAATATATATTTTGTTCTGGGGTGAAATTAATCTGCCAAAATAGCAATACCCTGAATCTGGTGTCCCAGCTGTTGCAGGCCAGGTTTCATAGTGTCCGCCAAAACATATATTTTGTTTTGGGGTGTAATTCAATTGATAAAAATAGCAATACCATAAATCAGTGGTTTCAGCTGTGGCTGGCAAAGTATAATAGTGTCCGCCAAAACATATATTTTGTTCTGCGGTGAAATTCAATTGCCAAGATAGCAATACCCTGAATCTGGTGTCCCAGCTGTTGCAGGCCAGGTTTCATAGTGTCCGCCAAAACATATATTTTGTTCTGGGGTGAAATTAATCTGCCAAAATAGCAATACCCTGAATCTGGTGTCCCAGCTGTGGCAGGCCAGGTTTCATAGTGTCCTCCAAAACATATATTTTGTTCTGAGGTGAAATTAATTTGCCAAAATAGCAATACCCTGAATCTGGTGTCCCAGCTGTTGCAGGCCAGGTTTCATAGTGTCCGCCAAAACATATATTTTTACTGAGGTGAAATTAATCTGCCAAAATAGCAATACTCTGAATCTGGTGTCCCAGCTGCTGCCCGCCAGGTTTCATAGTGTCCGCCAAAACATATATTTTGTTCTGGGGTGTAATTCACTTGCCAAAATAGCAATACCCTGAATCTGGTGTCCAAGCTGTTGCAGGCCAAGATTCATAGTGTCCGCCAAAAGATATATTTTGTTCTGGGGTTAAATTCAATTGCCAAAATAGCAATACCATAAATCAGTGGTTTCAGCTGTGGCTGGGGCTGGCAATGTATAATATTGTCCGCCAAAACATATATTTTGTTCTGGGGTGAAATTCAATTGCCAAAATAGCAATACCCTGAATCTGGTGTCCCAGCTGTTGCAGGCCAAGATTCATAGTGTCTGCAAAAACATATATTTTGTTCTGGAGTGAAATTCAATTGCCAAAATAGCAATACCCTGAATCTGGTGTCCCAGCTGTTACAGGCCAAGATTCATAGTGTCCCCAAAACATATTTTTTGTTCTGGGGTGAAATTCAATTGCCAAAATAGCAATACCATAAATCAGTGGTTTCAGCTGTGGCTGGCAAAGTATAATAGTGTCAGCCAAAACATATATTTTGTTCTGGGGTGAAATTCAATTGAGAAAAATAGCAATACCCTGAATCTGGTGTCCCAGCTGTTGCAGGCCAAGATTCATAGTGTCCGCCAAAAGATATATTTTGTTCTGGGGTTAAATTCAATTGTCAAAATAGCAATACCATAAATCAGTGGTTTCAGCTGTGTCGGGCCAAGTTTTATAGTGTCCTGCAAAGGATATATTTTGTTCTGGGGTGAAATTCAATTGCCAAAATAGCAATACCATAAATCAGTGGTTTCAGCTCCGGCTGACAAACTATAATAGTGTCCGCAAAACTTAAATTTTGTTCTGGGGTGCAATTAATCTGCCAAAATAGCAATACCCTGAATCTGGTATCCCAGCTGTTGCAGGCCAGGTTTCATAGTGTCCACCAAAACATATATTGTGTTCTGGGGTGAAAATAATTTGCCAAAATAGCAATACCTCTTAATCTGGTGTCCCAGCTGTTGCAGGCCAAGTTTCATAGTGTCCGCCAAAACATATATTTTGTTCTGGGGTGAAATTCAATTGCCAAAATAGCAATACCATAAATCAGTGGTTTCAGCTGTGGCTGGCAAAGTATAACCGTGTCCGCCAAAACATATATTTTGTTCTGGGGTAATATTCAATTGCCAAATTAGCAATACCCTGAATCTGGTGTCCCAGCTGTTGCAGGCCAAGATTCATAGTGTCCGCAAAAACATATATTTTGTTCTGGGGTGAAATTCAATTGCCAAAATAGCAATACCCTGAATCTGGTGTCCCAGCTATTGCAGGCCAGGTTTCATAGTGCCCGCCAAAACAAATATTTTGTTCTGGGGTGAAATTCATCTGCCAAAATAGCAATACCCTGAATCTGGTGTCTCAGCTATTGCAGGCCAAGTTTCATAGTGTCCGCCAAAACATATATTTTGTTCAGGGGTGAAAATAATTTGCCAAAATAGCAATACCCGGAATCTGGTGTCCCAGCTGTTGCAGGCCAGGTTTTATAGTGTCCGCCAAAACATATATTTTGTTGTGGGGTGAAATTAATTTGCCAAAATAGCAATACCCTGAATCTGGTGTCCCAGCTATTGCAGGCCAGGTTTCATAGTGTCGGCCAAAACATATATTTTGTTCTGGGGTGTAATTCACTTGCCAAAATAGCAATACCCTGAATCTGGTGTCCCAGCTGTTGCAGGCCAGGTTTCATAGTGTCCGCCAAAACATATATTTTTTACTGAGGTGAAATTAATCTGCCAAAATAGCAATACCCTGAATCTGGTGTCCCAGCTGTTGCAGGCCAGGTTTCATAATGTCCGCCAAAACATATATTTTGTTCTGGGGTGTAATTCACTTGCCAAAATAGCAATACCCTGAATCTGGTGTCCCAGCTGTTGCAGGCCAGGTTTCATAGTGTCCGCCAAAACATATATTTTTTACTGAGGTGAAATTAATCTGCCAAAATAGCAATACTCTGAATCTGGTGTCCCAGCTGCTGCCCGCCAGGTTTCATAGTGTCCGCCAAAACATATATTTTGTTCTGGGGTGTAATTCACTTGCCAAAATAGCAATACTCTGAATCTGGTGTCCAAGCTGTTGCAGGCCAAGATTCATAGTGTCCGCCAAAAGATATATTTTGTTCTGGGGTTAAATTCAATTGCCAAAATAGCAATACCATAAATCAGTGGTTTCAGCTGTGGCTGGGGCTGGCAATGTATAATATTGTCCGCCAAAACATATATTTTGTTCTGGGGTGAAATTCAATTGCCAAAATAGCAATACCCTGAATCTGGTGTCCCAGCTGTTGCAGGCCAAGATTCATAGTGTCTGCAAAAACATATATTTTGTTCTGGGGT
>CM065593.1:189753315-189822523 GCA_033119425.1 Bufotes viridis | reverse complement strand
CTCAATATAAGGAGAATCGCAGAAACTCCTAATGCTGGCCATACGTGTAATGATTGCGGAGACCCTCAAATGCCAGGGCAATACAAACACCTCACATGTGACCCCATTTTGGAAGAAGACACCCCAAGGTATTCCATGAGGGGTATGGTGAGTTCATGCAAAATTTTATTTTTTGTCACAAGTTAGTGGAATATGAGACTTTGTAAAAAAAAAAAAAAATCAATTTACGCTAACTTGTGCCAAAAATTTTTTTCTGTGAACTCGCCATGCCCTCACGGAATACCTTGGGGTGTCTTCTTTCCAAAATGAGGTCACATGTGAGTATTTATACTGCCCTGGCATTTTAAGGGCCCTAAAGCCGAGAATCCAAATGCGTAAAAATGCCCTGTGAAATCCTAAAGGTACTCATTGGTTTTAGAGCTCTTTGCGCACCCAGGCTTCAAAAAGTGTCACTCATGTGGTATCGCCGTACTCAGGAGAGATAGGGCAATGAGTTTTGGGGTGTATTTTACATATACCCATGCTGGGTAGAGAAATATCTCTGTAAATTGACAACTTTGTATAAATTTTTTTAAAAGTTGTCATTTACAGAGATATTTCTCACACCCAGCATGGGTATATGTAAAATACACCCCAAAACACATCGCCCTACTTCTCCTGAGTACGGCGATACCACATAAGTGCCACTTTTTTGCAGCCTGGGTGCCCAAAGGGGCCCAAATTCCAACGAGTACCTTTAGCTTTTACATGGCTGCTCACAATTTAGCCCCGCCCAAAATACCAGAACAGTAAACGCACCCCACAAATGACCTCATTTCGGAAAGTAGACACCCCAAGGTATTCACTGAGGGGCATAGTGAGTCCGTGGGAGATTTTTATTTTTTTTGCCAGAAGTTAGCAGAAATGGAAACTTTATTATTTTTATTTTTTTCCTCAGAAAGTGTCATTTTCCGCTAACTTGTGAAAAAAAATAAAATGATACATGAACTCACCATGCCCCTCCGCGAATACTTTGGGTGTCTTCTTTCTAAAATGGTGTGATTTGGGGGTATTTATACTATCCTGGCATTCTAGCACCTGAAGAAACATGACAGGTGCTCAGAAAGTCAGAGCTGCTTCAAAATGCCGAAATTCACTTTTTGCACCATAGTTTGTAACGCTATAACTTTTACCCAAACCAATAAATATACACTTATTGGATTTTTTTATCAAAGACATGTAGAACAATAAATTTTGCGAAAAATTTATATAGAAATGTAGTTTAAAAAAAAAAAAATTACAACAGAAAGTAAAAAATGTCATTTTTTTTTTGCAAAAATTTCGGTCATTTTTGATTAATAGCAAAAAAAGTAAAAATGTCAGCAGCAATGAAATGCCACCAAATGAAAGCTCTATTAGTGAGAAGAAAAGGAGGCAAAATTCATTTGGGTGGTAAGTTGCATGACGGAGCAATAAACGGTGAAAGTAGTGTAGTGTGGAATTGTAAAAAGTGGCCTGGTCATTAAGGGTGTTAAGCTAGGGGGGCTGAAGTGGTTAAAAAGGAAAATATTTGACTGCATAACATACTTGACCTCTTCAGGACCCTTCCTTTTTTGTCCTTAACCCTTTCACTCCCAGATCTGTTTTCTTTTTTTTTTTTCGTTTTGCGCTTCCTGCCTTCCCAGAGCCATAACTTTTTATTTTTTATTTGTCTGTTCACATAGCCATATGAGGGCTTTTTTTTTTTGCGGGACAAGTTGTACTTTCACCATTTAATATCGCATATGATGTAGTGGAAAGTGGGAAAAAAATTCGAATTGCAAAAAAAAAAAAAAAAAAGCTATTCTACCACAGTTTTATAGGTTTTTTTATTTACAACATTTGATGTGCGATAAAACTGAGCAGTTACTTTTATTCTATGAGTCAGTACGAATCTGGCAATACCTTATATGTATTGTTTTTCTTGTGTTTTAACCATCTCAGCCCCTAGCTTAAACACCCTTAATGACCAGGCCACTTTTACAATTCTGCACTACGCTACTTTCACCGTTCATTGCTCCGTCATACAACTTACCACCCAAATGAATTTTACCTCCTTTTCTTCTCACTAATAGAGCTTTCATTTGGTGGTATTTCATTGTTGCTGACATTTTACTTTTTGCTATTAATACAAATTTAACGACATTTTTGCAAAAAATTACATTTTTCGTTTTCTGTTGTAAATTTTTTTAAAAACTACATTTCTATATACATTTTTCTATAAATTTTTTGTTCTACATGTCTTTGATTTAAAAAAATGCAACAAGTGCATATTTATTGGTTTAGGTAAAAGTTATAGCGTTTACAAACTATGGTGCAAAAAGTGAATTTCCGCATTTTGAAGCAGCTCTGCCAGGATAGTAAAAATACCCCCAAATGACACCATTTTAGAAAGAAGACACCCCAAAGTATTCGCAGAGGGCATGGTGAGTTCATGTATCATTTCATTTTTTTCAAAAGTTAGCGGAAAATGACACTTTCTGAGGAAAAAATTATAATTAAAGTTTCAATTTCTGCTAACTTCTGGAAAAAAAAAAATCTCCCACGGACTCACTATTCCCCTCAGTTAAATACCTTGGGGTGTCTACTTTCCGAAATGGGGTCATTTGTGGGGTGTGTTTACTGTTCTGGCATTTTAGGCGGGCTAAATTGTGAGCAGCCCTGTAAAGCCTAACACTCAGTTCACACTTTCGCGTAAAACGCCGCTTTGAGCGCACATAAAAACGCACAACAGTAAAGGAACCATGCATTCCAATGAGGGTGGTTCACACTTGCGCGTTTTATGCGCGTTCATAGCGCCTATAAGCGTCCGACGCATAAGCAAGTATGTTCGCGTTAATTTAGGCTTTTTCGAGCGTTTGGTGCTAATAGACTTCAATGGGAAACACGATAGGCGTGTTGTTCGAGCGTTTGTGCAGTGTAAACGCGCCTATGGACGCGCGTTTTCACAATTCACACCTCAGATTGGCCAAACTATATAGGGAGGGCTGTTTGGTCATTGGCCAACTATGCAGTCAATCACAGAAACGCGCGTCAAGCGCGCCTACACTATTACCAAAGCGGCTGAAAAACGCGCCTACACGCCAGTCTTGAACGCACCAAAAACGCTAGGCTTCAAAGCGCTCAGGTCTGAACCCAGTGTAAAGGTACTCGTTGGACTTTACGCCCCTAGGCTGCAAAAAGTGGCACACATGTGGTATGTCCGTACTCAGAAGAAGTAGGGCAATGTGTTTTGGGGTGTATTTTTACATATACCCATGCTGGGTGAGAGAAATATCTCTGTAAACTGACAACTTTGTATAAAAAAATTTAAAAGTTTTCGTTTACAGCGATATTTCTCACACAAAGTATGGGTATATATAAAATACACCCCAAAACACATTGCCCTACTTCTCCTGAGTATGGCGATACCACATGTTTGCCACTTTTGCAGCCAAGATGCATAAGGGGCCCAAGTTCCAATGAGTACCTTTAGGATTTCACAGGGCATTTTTACGCATTTTGGATTCTCACGCTTTAGGACCCCTAAAATGCCAGGGCAGTATAAATACCCCACATGTGACCCCATTTTAAAAGAAGACACCCCAAGGTATTCCGTGAGGGGCATGGCGAGTTCACAGAAAAAAAAAATTTTTGGCACAAGTTAGTAGAAATTGATAAATTATATTATATATATATAATATAATTAACTAAAATACTATGCAGCAGCTTCCTGAAATTCACAAAGACAGGGGCTGCTGCGCCTAAGCTCCGGCTCCCCCGATCGCCACACTGGGGAGTCAGAGAACCACCGAAAGCTCGCGCTTTCGGTTTTCAGCGCACTCGGGTGCCGTGGTCACCCGCATGAGCTGCGGGTGTCTGCTATAAGAAGTATGCGGCCACCCGCGGCTATGGCGCCCACAGCGCTCATGAGCGGGCGCCATCTTTAAAGACCCGGCCAGCACCGTACTATTATGGTGCTGGTCGGGAAAGGGATAAGACCAGGCCATTTTTAGCAAATCTAACGTGTAACTTTAAAACACTTTTACTTAATAAAAAAATTTGAGTCAAAATATTTAATTTTTATTTATAAAAAAAAACTAAACTTACAAAAAATATTGAAAAATTAGCAAATTTTAAAATCTCAATTTCTCTACTTTTGAGGCTACATTCACACTTGCATTAGGTGCGGATCCGTCTGTTATTTGCACAGGCGAATCCGCACCTATAATGCTAACGTTTGTATCCGTTCAGAGCGGATCCGTATGCATTAGTTTTAATGAAAAATGTCAGTCAAAATGGATCAGTTTTGAATTACATTGAAAGTCAATGGGGACGGATCCTTTTCAAATGCACCATATTGTGTAATTGAAAGCGGATCCGTCCCCATTGACTTACATTAGTAAGTCAAAACGGATCTGTTCGACTCCGCATCGTCAGGCGGACACCAAAATGCTGCTTTTTGGTGTCCGCCTCCATTACGGAAAAGAGGCGGAACAGAGCCGAACTGATGCATTCTGAGCGGATCCTTATCCATTCAGAATGCATTGGTGCTAAACTGATCCGTTTTGGACCGTTTGTGAGAGCCCTGAAACGGATCTCACAAACGGAATCCAAAACGCCAGTGTGAAAGTACCCTAAAATAGATAGTAATACCGCCAAAAATAGTTATTACTTTAAATTCATCATACGTCTACTTCATGTTTAGATCATTTTGAAAATGGCATTTTATTTTTTTGGGACCAGTTCAGTTATGAATTCACTTTGGGGGCTTACATATATTAACCACACGAAAAAAATAATAATAATCTGCATAGTAAAATGGATATTTCTGATCAGCGCTCAACAGGTGCAGGATGCATGCACGCACACACAGTTATTATGTGCGTGCTAAATCTACACTAACACTACCTTAAATTGATTTCTGTTTAACACTAAATGTATTTTTTACACAAAAAAAAGTTGTATTTTTTGGTGCTCAGGGCTGCAGAATGTACGCAAGCTGACGTTTGGTCCGTCCGTGCAGACACTGCAGTATGAAAATTGACTGAATTTACTGCAGATACAAAAAAAAAAAAAAACCACTATCTAAAAATCAACTTGTATATATGTGGGGGGCGGGAAGGATCATGGATTAGCGCTTCCGAAGGGGGGTTGGTTAGAGGGATCTGGAACTTCTGCTGCTGCAACAAAAAAAAAAATCGCTGCCGCAGATGTGTCAGATTTTCTTCTTTTCACAGGTACCAGTAAGCAGTGGTGGTGCACCATAAGTCCCAGCAAACCAAGAAGCGGCACAGAAAAGAACAGAACCTCTCTGCACGCAGTCACCAGCTAGAATGGGTGCCTGCAGACAGGTTTAGCCCTTTCCTGTGCTGCTATAGTGCTGCCATTGGCTGGACTGGAGCGTTGTTCCAGCCAATGGCAGCGCTGGCAGGGAATGCCAAACACTGGAGTCCCCTGCCTGATCTTGGAGGAGACCGGTGCTGACTAGTTCAGCACCAGTCATCTCCCCATGTTTATTTCCCAACGATTCCGTTACTTACGGTATGATGCCACTTGAGCTGAGTGATGCCGGTCATGCATGCTCACTCTTCTCTGCAGTCCTGCCCTGAGTTCACTGCAGAGAAGATGCTCAAAATGTTCCTTTCTCTGCAGAAAGCGATGTTCTGTTGGCTGGTCTGCAGAGAAATGACTGATAACACTCAGGTCAGTAGATGGGCGTGCACATTGCTGTACAATATGAACACCAGGTGGTGTCATACTATGTAAGTAACTGTTATAACTCTGGACTGAAACCTTTTCTTTAACAGCATGTAAATGGCAAATGTCGTATATCATTAAAATGAATATGACCTGTAATGCCTCTTTAACTTGTAAGCTAAAGGATTAACCATGACTAATATAAAAATAATAATTTAGAACTCGTATAGTACATGACAATCTCTTCCTAAATAAGCTAGAACCAGCCCTGTACTTCACATGGATCCAGAGATCTCCCCATTCATTGCTCTGCTAGATTTATATCAATCTGGCAGCTCAAGGGGAGTGTCTCAGCTCTCCCTATCACAACTCAGGAGGCAGTTGAAGGATGTAACTGAGCATGTGCGGCCATCTCAGTGAGCAAGTTAAAGAAGAAAAAACTAACAGCAGGTGGCGCTATACAGATACATTTTAGTGAATAACTCGGTGGCTATGCTAAAGTTTTTAATTACCGTACATGTAATTACCAAAGTTCAGATCCAGGTATTGGTTTGAAAACTGTAGAATATGTTTTGTCGGACAACCCCTTTTAACATATTCCCTTATTTTCTGAGGCCATGCATAATTAATATTTGGGGTTTTTCTTCCCTCTTAGACAACATCCTGCAATCTCAAGAATGAGGGGTCCCTGAGTCCCATTTCTGAATGAAACAGTAGTACACATGTTGCTCTTCTACCTTATTCATTTTTCTTTTTATGTCACACCCATAGAAATTGTTGGAGGCTTGGACATACAAGTATTCTATTGCGGTCTATGGGACAAGCGATCAGAAGATACATGTTCAAGTCCCCTAACCCTAAGTTCACACCTGAGCGTTTTACAGCGTGTTCAAGCGTGCTGTAAAATGCTCAACACTAGAGGCTGCACGATATGGGAATTTTTGTGCGATTGCGATTAGGGCCCTAAAAATTGCGATAACGATGGCGGGTGGATTGGTACGTCACATCTCTCCCTTTTTCCAAACAGAGACTCAACAGGGTATCTGACCTCCTGCCGGTCAGTGCCCTTGTTAGTCCAGCAGCCCACCCACAAAACACAATCAACAGCACAGCCCACCCACAATAAATAGTTACTGCAACTGGGTAGAGGAGAAGCTTGTCCATGTCCAGGTGCCTCACCACGGCTGTGCTGGAGTGCAGGCACGCTGACTTGGTGGGGTGCTGCATGGGCAGACCCGCGTCACTCTGCCCTGTTGCCAGCGCTACTGGGAGGGTAGCCTGGTTGAAGCCTGAGTTGTTGGAGGGGAGACCGACTGTCTCCCTTTAGATATACAGTCCTGCTGCTGGAGACCGACTGTCTCCCCTTTGGTTACACAGCTCTGCTGCTGGAGTCCGACTGTCTCCCTTTGGTTACACAGCTCTGCTGCTGGGGAAAGGAGACTGAGCTCTCTATTCCCTGCCCATTAATGATCCGCCGCTGGGGAGAGGTGGTAGTAAGCTCTTCTCCCATACATACCTTCCTCCTCAGTGGAGGGAGACCGACTGTCTCTCCTCCCAATACAGAGTCCTGCTGCTGGAGAAAGGAGACTGGGCTCTCTATTCCCTGCTGGTTACTCTGCCGCTGGGGACTGGAGACCGGGCTCCCAATTCCCAACAAATAATACTGCCGCTGGGGAATGGAGACCGGGCTCCCAATTCCCGAAAAATCACGCTGCTGATGTGGGGCAGGAACAACTACCTCTGCCCCCTGTAGCTCAGCCTGCCGCTGGGAATGGAGCTCAGGCTCCAATTCCCTGTAATATCTCCCGCTGGGGAATGGAGCTCAGGCTCCCAATTCCCTGCAATATCTCCCGCTGGGGAATGGAGCTCAGGCTCCCAATTCCCTGCAATATCGGTGGAGAGACCTCGGTCCCATCTCCACCTGCCGCCTGGGGTTCCTCCCAGTAAATTTCAATAATGTCTTCCCAGCGGAATGGGTCTGGAACTGGATCTGTCACCTTGCTGTCCTGCTGAGCCTTCCCAATGGAGTGGAAGAGATCTCGGTAGTCCTGCTCCAGTTCCCACTCCAGGGTTGCTAGGTGAGCCAGGTCTTGCTCTACCTCATGGGGGTCATCCCGTCATGCCTAGCCTCCCTCTCGTAGAAAATGTCCTGAAGTCTGTTCTGCGCAGGACTCCCGAAGTCAGGCTCTGCAAAGGACTCCCATAACAAGCCAGAACCATCAAACTCCTCTCCCTCTGGCTTGTCATGCTCGGCTGTCCAGGGTATATACTGTGCCATATACCACCAGAGCGCCTGGTAGGCATCCTCCAGCCATAGCTCCTGCCATACCCGGTGCTCTAGTTCCTTCACCCATTCATCAAGGGGCTGCTCTCCCAGAAAGGGCATCCGCAGGGCCACTTGCTTCTGCCACCGCTGCTCTTCACTGGGAGACTCTCACCCCGCTGGTATTGTACATTGTCCAGGGCCTGGTACCAGATGCCTTTCCTTAATGCATCCCGGCCATCCAGGTCCTCCTCCTCGTATGACACTGCTGGTTCCATTCTGGTGCTTTTAGGGTCGCTGTACTGGGACATGCGTTGCCCCCACTTGTAAATCCAAGGAAATGGTGTCTCCTGTAGCTGTCCTTCTGGCTGTAGGAACGATCCCGCTGCTCGCCACCAATTGTAACGGACCGTTGCTGCAGACAAGGGGTAAAAACCGTTTAGGCGATCGGCCCCCTTTACAGAGATATAGGCACAGCTACTGCAGAACACCAAACTCCCGAACTGGATACAAAATAGCACTCCAACTCCCGTACTGGAACCTCCCAAATAGCTGCTAGCAGACGAACAGGAAAAGCAGACAATCAGCTTACACTCCTGGCAATCAGTCTCTAACAGCATACAGTGAATCCCCAAGAACGAGACGAGGCTCCGTATTGATGGTAAACAGGAATTCTCTATCCTTTATTAACGGCTACCTGCCTGGTATTTATCCAGGTCTCCCACCTGGTGGACACTCCCTAGAGGACCAGAAGGAAGACTGCGACACGGGATACAGCAGCCAATCACACACATTGGGACAATACAGACACCCCCAGCATATCCCTCCCCTCTGCCTGTGATACCATCACCCTACATGGGTAATGCAATCATCACAGGCAGACGAATACACTAATGTCTTCTGTCCTGGAGACAATTGAGGAGTCATTCAATTATCTCTCAGGACAAAGGAAATCGCCAATACACATGTGGGGACAATAGGACAGACATCACTATTCAATACACAATGTCCCACCCTTTACAATACACACAGACATTTCAGAGACAAGACTCCATTATGCACATGGGGACACAGAACAAGCATTACTGTTAAAATACACCAGGTAAGACACATTACATTAAAACTATACATTTAACATATCCCCAGATAGCTCAGGTCTGAGCGCACATTATTAAGTGAATGGCGCTCAGACCACACGAATACAGTTTAATCGCCATGGAGCCAAAGTCTTTACAGTCAGTTTCATACGAATGGGCTCCATGGGATTCCTATCTGAGGTATAACACATTCAACCAAAACTACCGAACCCCAGGCAGAAAAGCACGAATTAAGCTTTTCTGCAGGTAAAAGATGTCTTTTAACAGGGGCCATAGTCCAAAGGCAGCAGGCGAGCAACCAGGTTTCTCCAATGCAATGTGGCGAGATTGGTCTCGTCACATCTCTCCCCTTTTCCAAACAGACTAACAGGGTATCTGACCTCCTGCCGGTCAGTGCCCTTGTTAGTCCAGCAGCCACCCACAAAACACAATCAACAGCACAGCCCACCCACAATAAATAGTTACTGCAACTGGGTAGAGGAGAAGCTTGTCCATGTCCAGGTGCCTCACCACGGCTGTGCTGGAGTGCGGGTGCGCTGACTTGGTGGGGTGCTGCATGGGCAGAGACCCGCGTCACTCTGCCCTGTTGCCAGCGCTACTGGGAGGGTAGCCTGGTTGAAGCCTGGTTGTTGGAGGGGAGACCGACTGTCTCCCCTTTAGATATACAGTCCTGCTGCTGGAGACCGACTGTCTCCCCTTTGGTTACACAGCTCTGCTGCTGGAGTCCGACTGTCTCCCCTTTGGTTACACAGCTCTGCTGCTGGGGAAAGGAGACTGAGCTCTCTATTCCCTGCCCATTAATGATCCGCCGCTGGGGAGAGGTGGTAGTAAGCTCTTCTCCCATACATACCTTCCTCCTCAGTGGAGGGAGACCGACTGTCTCTCCTCCCAATACAGAGTCCTGCTGCTGGAGAAAGGAGACTGGGCTCTCTATTCCCTGCTGGTTACTCTGCCGCTGGGGACTGGAGACCGGGCTCCCAATTCCCAACAAATAATACTGCCGCTGGGGAATGGAGACCGGGCTCCCAATTCCCGAAAAATCACGCTGCTGATGTGGGGCAGGAACAACTACCTCTGCCCCCTGTAGCTCAGCCTGCCGCTGGGGAATGGAGCTCAGGCTCCCAATTCCCTGTAATATCTCCCGCTGGGGAATGGAGCTCAGGCTCCCAATTCCCTGCAATATCTCCCGCTGGGGAATGGAGCTCAGGCTCCCAATTCCCTGCAATATCGGTGGAGAGACCTCGGTCCCATCTCCACCTGCCGCCTGGGGTTCCTCCCAGTAAATTTCAATAATGTCTTCCCAGCGGAATGGGTCTGGAACTGGATCTGTCACCTTGCTGTCCTGCTGAGCCTTCCCAATGGAGTGGAAGAGATCTCGGTAGTCCTGCTCCAGTTCCCACTCCAGGGTTGCTAGGTGAGCCAGGTCTTGCTCTACCTCATGGGGGTCATCCCCGTCATGCCTAGCCTCCCTCTCGTAGAAAATGTCCTGAAGTCTGTTCTGCGCAGGACTCCCGAAGTCAGGCTCTGCAAAGGACTCCCATAACAAGCCAGAACCATCAAACTCCTCTCCCTCTGGCTTGTCATGCTCGGCTGTCCAGGGTATATACTGTGCCATATACCACCAGAGCGCCTGGTAGGCATCCTCCAGCCATAGCTCCTGCCATACCCGGTGCTCTAGTTCCTTCACCCATTCATCAAGGGGCTGCTCTCCCAGAAAGGGCATCCGCAGGGCCACTTGCTTCTGCCACCGCTGCTCTTCACTGGGGAGACTCTCACCCCGCTGGTATTGTACATTGTCCAGGGCCTGGTACCAGATGCCTTTCCTTAATGCATCCCGGCCATCCAGGTCCTCCTCCTCGTATGACACTGCTGGTTCCATTCTGGTGCTTTTAGGGTCGCTGTACTGGGACATGCGTTGCCCCCACTTGTAAATCAAGGAAATGGTGTCTCCTGTAGCTGTCCTTCTGGCTGTAGGAACGATCCCGCTGCTGCCACCAATTGTAACGGACCGTTGCTGCAGACAAGGGGTAAAAACCGTTTAGGCGATCGGCCCCTTTACAGAGATATAGGCACAGCTACTGCAGAACACCAAACTCCCGAACTGGATCCAAAATAGCACTCCAACTCCCGTACTGGAACCTCCCAAATAGCTGCTAGCAGACGAACAGGAAAAGCAGACAATCAGCTTACACTCCTGGCAATCAGTCTCTAACAGCATACAGTGAATCCCCCAAGAACGAGACGAGGCTCCGTATTGATGGTAAACAGGAATTCTCTATCCTTTATTAACGGCTACCTGCCTGGTATTTATCCAGGTCTCCCACCTGGTGGACACTCCCTAGAGGACCAGAAGGAAGACTGCGACACGGGATACAGCAGCCAATCACACACATTGGGACAATACAGACACCCCCAGCATATCCCTCCCCTCTGCCTGTGCTACCATCACCCTACATGGGTAATGCAATCATCACAGGCAGACGAATACACAATGTCTTCTGTCCTGGAGACAATTGAGGAGTCATTCAATTATCTCTCAGGACAAAGGGAAATCGCCAATACACATGTGGGGACAATAGGACAGACATCACTATTCAATACACAATGTCCCACCCTTTACAATACACACAGACATTTCACAGACAAGACTCCATTATGCACATGGGGAACAGAACAAGCATTACTGTTAAAATACACCAGGTAAGACACATTACATTAAAACTATACATTTAACATATCCCCAGATAGCTCAGGTCTGAGCGCACGTTATTAAGTGAATGGCGCTCAGACCACACGAATACAGTTTAATCGCCATGGAGCCAAAGTCTTTACAGTCAGTTTCATACGAATGGGCTCCATGGGATTCCTATCTGGGGTATAACACATTCAACCAAAACTACCGAACCCCAGGCAGAAAAGCACGAATTAAGCTTTTCTGCAGGTAAAAAAGATGTCTTTTAACAGGGGGCCATAGTCCAAAGGCAGCAGGCGAGCAACCAGGTTTCTCCAATGCAATGTGGCGAGATTGGTCTCGTCACAATTCCTTGCTGTGGGACCTGTATCCTCGGTCTGGGTGCTGGGCTGAAATAACTGAAAGTGGCCTTCTCCAGTGGTGGGTGATATGACGCATTACTCCATGCTGTGGGACCTCTCTCCTCTGTCTGGGTGCTGGGGCCGAAATAACTGAGTGGCCTTCTCCAGTGGTAGGTGATATGACGCATGATTCCTTGCTGTGGGACCTGTATCCTCGGTCTTGGTGCAGGGCCGAAATAACTGAAAGTGGCCTTCTCCAGTGGTGGGTGATATGAACCATTATTCCTTGCTGTGGGACCTCTCTCTCTTTCTGGGTGCTGGGCCGAAATAACTGAAAGTGGCCTTCTCCAGTGGTGGGTGATATGACGCATGATTCCTTGCTGTGGGACCTGTATCCTCGGTCTTGGTGCAGGGCCGAAATAACTGAAAGTGGCCTTCTCCAGTGGTGGGTGATATGAACCATTATTCCTTGCTGTGGGACCTCTCTCCTCTTTCTGGGTGCTGGGCCGAAATAACTGAAAGTGGCCTTCTCCAGTGGTGGGTGATATGACGCATGATCCCTTGCTGTGGGACCTCTCTCCTCTGTCAGGGTGCTGGGCCGAAATAACTGAAAGTGGCCTTCTCCAGTGGTGGGTGATATGACGCCTTATTCTTTGCTGTGGGACCTCTCTCCTCTGTCTGGGTGCTGGGGCCGAAATAACTGAAAGTGACCTTCTCCAGTGGTGTGTGATATGACGCATGATTCCTTGCTGTGGGACCTCTCTCCTCTGTCCAGATGCTGGTGCCGAAATAACTGAAAGTGGCCTTCACCGGTGGTGGGTGATATGACGCATGATTCCTTGCTGTGGGACCTCTCTCCTCTGTCTGGGTGCTGGGGTCAAAATACCTGAGTGGCCTTCTCCAGTGGTGGTAGATATGACGCATGATTCCTTGCTGTGGGACCTGTATCCTCGGTCTGGGTGCTGGGCAGAAATAACTGAAAGTGACCTTCTCCAGTGGTGGGTGATATGACGCATGATTCCTTGCTGTGGGACCTCTCTCCTCTGTCCAGATGCTAGGGCCGAAATAACTGAAAGTGGCCTTCTCCAGTGGTGGGTGATATGACGCATGATTCCTTGCTGTGGGACCTCTCTTCTCTGTCTGGGTGCTGGGGCCGATATAACTGAAAGTGGCCTTCTCCGGTGGTGGGTGATATGATGCATGATTCCTTGCTGTGGGACCTCTCTCCTCTGTCTGGGTGCTGGGGCCAAAATAACTGAGTGGCCTTCTCCAGTGGTGGGTGATATGACGCATGATTCCTTGCTGTGGGACCTCTGTCCTCTGTCTGGGTGCTGGGGCCTAAATAACTGAAAGTGGCCTTCTCCAATGGTGTGTGATATGACGCATGATTCCTTGCTGTGGGACCTCTCTCCTCTGTCCGGATGCTGGGGCCGAAATAACTGAAAGTGGCCTTCTCCAGTGGTGGGTGATATGACGCATGATTCCTTGCAGTGGGACCTGTATCCTCAGTCTGGATGCTGGGCCGAAATAACTGAAAGTGGCCTTCTCCAGTGGTGGGTGATATGATGCATTATTCCTTGCTGTGGGACATCTCTCCTCTGTCTGGGTGCTGGGGCCGAAATAACTGAAGGTGGCCTTCTCCAGTGGTGGTTGATATGATGCATGATTCCTTGCTGTGGGACCTCTCTCCTCTGTCTGGGTGCTGGGGCAAAATAACTGAAAGTGGCCTTCTCCAATGGTGGGTGACATGACGCATGATTCCTTGCTGTGGGACCTCTCTCCTCTGTCTGGGTGCTGGGGCCGAAAAAACTGAGTGGCCGTCTCCAGTGGTGGGTTATATGACGCATGATTCCTTGCTGTGGCACCTGTATCCTCGGTCTGGTTGCTGGGCCGAAATAACTGAAAGTGGCCTTCTCCAATGGTGGGTGAAATGACGCATGATTCCTTGTTGTGGGACCTGTATCCTCGGTCTGGGTGCTGGGCCGAAATAACTGAAAGTGGCCTTCTCCAGTGGTGGGTGATATGAAGCATTATTCCTTGCAGTGGGACATCTCTCCTCTGTCTGGGTGCTGGGGCCGAAATAACTGAAAGTGGCTTTCTCCAGTGGTGGGTGATATGATGCATGATTCGTTGCTGTGGGACCTCTCTCCTCTGTCTGGGTGCTGGGGCCAAAAAAACTGAGTGGCCTTCTCCAATGGTGGTTGATATGATGCATGATTCCTTGCTGTGTGAACTCTCTCCTCTGTCTGGGTGTTGGGGCCGAAATAACTAAAAGAGGCCTTCTCCAGTGGTGGGTGATATGACGCATGATTCCTTGCTGTGGGACCTGTATCCTCGGTCTGGGTGTTGGGCTGAAATAACTGAAAGTAGCCTTCTCCAGTGGTAGGTGATATGACGCCTTATTCCTTGCTGTGGGATCTCTCTCCTCTGTCTGGGTGCTGGGGCAGAAATAACTTAGTGGCCTTTTCCAGTGGTGGGTGATATGACGCATGATTCCTTGCTGTGGGACCTCTCTCCTCTGTCTGGGTGCTGGGGCCGAAATAACTGAGTGGCCTTTTCCAGTGGTGGGTGATATGACGCATTATTCCTTGCTGTGGGACCTCTCTCCTCTGTCTGGGTGCTGGGGCCGAAATAACTGAGAGGCCTTCTCCAATGGTTAGTGATATGACACAACATTCCTTGCTGTGGGACCTCTCTCCTCGGTCTGGGTGCTGGGCCGAAATAACTGAAAGTGGCCTTCTCCAGTGGTGAGTGATATGACGCATGATTCCTTGCTGTGGGACCTCTGTCCTCTGTCTGGGTGCTGGGGCCGAAATAACTGAGTGGCCGTCTCCAGTGGTGGGTTATATAACGCATGATTCCTTGCTGTGGGACCTGTATCCTCGGTCTGGGTGCTGGGCCGAAATAACTGAAAGTGGCCTTCTCCAGTGGTTGGTGATATGAAGCATTATTCCTTGCAGTGGGACATCTCTCCTCTGGCTGGGTGCTGGGGCCGAAATAACTGAAGGTGGCCTTCTCCAGTGGTGGTTGATATGATGCATGATTCCTTGCTGTGGGACCTCTCTCCTCTGTCTGGGTGCTGGGGCCGAAATAACTAAAAGTGGCCTTCTCCAGTGGTGGGTGATATGACGCCTTAATCCTTGCTGTGGTACCTCTCTCCTCTGTCTGGGTGCTGGGGCCGACATAACTGAGTGGCCTTCTCCAGTGGTGGGTGATATGACGCATGATTCTTTGCAGTGGGACCTGTATCCTCGGTCTTGGTGCTGGGCGAAATAACTGAAAGTGACCTTCTCCAGTGGTGGGTGATATGACGCATGTTTCCTTGCTGTGGGACCTCTCTCCTCTGTCCAGATGCTGGGGCCGAAATAACTGAAAGCGGCCATCTCCAGTGGTGGGTGATATGACGCATGATTCCTTGCTGTGGGATCTCTCTCCTCTGTCTGGGTGCTGGGGCCGAAATAACTGAGTGGCCTTTTCCAGTGGTGGGTGATATGACGCATGATTCCTTGCTGTGGGACCTCTCTAATCTGTCTGGGTGCTGGGGCCAGAAATAACTGAGTGGCCTTCTCCAGTGGAGGGTGATATGACGCATGATTCCTTGCTGTGGGACCTGTATCCTCGGTCTTGGTGCAGGGCCGAAGTAACTGAAAGTGGCCTTCTCCAGTGGTGGGTGATATGACGCATTATTCCTTGCTTTGGGACCTCTCTCCTCTGTCTTGGTGTTGAGGCCGAAATAACTGAAAGTGGCCTTCTCCAATGGTGGGTGATATGATGCATGATTCCTTGCTGTGGGACCTCTCTCCTCTGTCTGGGTGCTGGGGCCGAAATAACTGTGTGGCCTTCTCCAGTGGTGGGTGATATGAAGCATTATTCCTTGCAGTGTGACATCTCTCCTCTGTCTGGGTGCTGGGGCCGAAATAACTGAAAGTGGCCTTCTCCAGTGGTGGGTGATATGACGCATGATTCCTTGCTGTGGGATCTCTCTCCTCTGTCTGGGTGCTGTGGCCGAAATAACTGAGTGGCCTTTTCCAGTGGTGGGTGATATGATGCATGATTCCTTGCTGTTGTACCTCTCTCCTCTGTCTGGGTGCTGGGGCCGAAATAACTGAGTGGCCTTCTCCAGTGGTGGGTGATATGACGCCTTATTCTTTGCTGTGGGACCTCTCCTCTGTCTGGGTGCTGGGGCCGAAATAACTGAAAGTGACCTTCTCCAGTGGTGTGTGATATGACGCATGATTCCTTGCTGTGGGACCTCTCCTCTGTCTGGGTGCTGGGGCCGATATAACTGAAAGTGGCCTTCTCCGGTGGTGGGTGATATGACGCATGATTCCTTGCTGTGGGACCTCTCTCCTCTGTCTGGGTGCTGGGGCCAAAATACGTGAGTGGCCTTCTCCAGTGGTGATTGATATGATGCATGATTCCTTGCTGTGGGACCTGTATCCTCTGTCCAGATGCTGGGGCCGAAATAACTGAAAGTGGCCTTCTCCAGTGGAGGTAAATATGACACATTATTCCTTGCTGTGGGACCTCTCTCCTCGGTCTGGGTGCTGGGCCGAAATAACTGAAAGTGACCTTCTCCAATGGTGTGTGATATGACGCATGATTCCTTGCTGTGGGACCTCTCTCCTCTGTCCGGATGCTGGGGCCGAAATAACTGAAAGTGGCCTTCTCCAGTGGTGGGTGATATGACGCATGATTCCTTGCAGTGGGACCTGTATCCTCGGTCTGGGTGCTGGGCCGAAATAACTGAAAGTGGCCTTCTCCAGTGGTGGGTGATATGACGCATTATTACTTGCTGTTGGACCTCTCTCCTCTGTCTGGGTGCTGGGGCCGAAATAACTGAGTGGCCGTCTCCAGTGGTGGGTTATATGACGCATGATTCCTTGCTGTGGCACCTGTATCCTCGGTCTGGTTGCTGGGCCGAAATAACTGAAAGTGGCCTTCTCCAGTGGTGGGTGATATGAAGCATTATTCCTTGCAGTGGGACATCTCTCCTCTGTCTGGGTGCTGGGGCCGAAATAACTGAAAGTGGCTTTCTGCAGTGGTAGGTGATATGACACATGATTCCTTGCTGTGGGACCTCTCTCCTCTGTCTGGGTGCTGGGGCCAAAAAAACTGAGTGGCCTTCTCCAGTGGTGGTTGATATGATGCATGATTCCTTGCTGTGTGACCTCTCTCCTCTGTCTGGGTGCTGGGGCCAAAATAACTGAGTGGCCTTCTCCAGTGGTGGGTGATATGACGCATGATTCCTTGCTGTGGGACCTCTGTCCTCTGTCTGGGTGCTGGGGCCTAAATAACTGAAAGTGGCCTTCTCCAATGGTGTGTGATATGACGCATGATTCCTTGCTGTGGGACCTCTCTCCTCTGTCCGGATGCTGGGGCCGAAATAACTGAAAGTGGCCTTCTCCAGTGGTGGGTGATATGACGCATGATTCCTTGCAGTGGGACCTGTATCCTCAGTCTGGATGCTGGGCCGAAATAACTGAAAGTGGCCTTCTCCAGTGGTGGGTGATATGATGCATTATTCCTTGCTGTGGGACATCTCTCCTCTGTCTGGGTGCTGGGGCCGAAATAACTGAAGGTGGCCTTCTCCAGTGGTGGTTGATATGATGCATGATTCCTTGCTGTGGGACCTCTCTCCTCTGTCTGGGTGCTGGGGCAAAATAACTGAAAGTGGCCTTCTCCAATGGTGGGTGACATGACGCATGATTCCTTGCTGTGGGACCTCTCTCCTCTGTCTGGGTGCTGGGGCCGAAAAACTGAGTGGCCGTCTCCAGTGGTGGGTTATATGACGCATGATTCCTTGCTGTGGCACCTGTATCCTCGGTCTGGTTGCTGGGCCGAAATAACTGAAAGTGGCCTTCTCCAATGGTGGGTGAAATGACGCATGATTCCTTGTTGTGGGACCTGTATCCTCGGTCTGGGTGCTGGGCCGAAATAACTGAAAGTGGCCTTCTCCAGTGGTGGGTGATATGAAGCATTATTCCTTGCAGTGGGACATCTCTCCTCTGTCTGGGTGCTGGGGCCGAAATAACTGAAAGTGGCTTTCTCCAGTGGTGGGTGATATGATGCATGATTCGTTGCTGTGGGACCTCTCTCCTCTGTCTGGGTGCTGGGGCCAAAAAAACTGAGTGGCCTTCTCCAATGGTGGTTGATATGATGCATGATTCCTTGCTGTGTGAACTCTCTCCTCTGTCTGGGTGTTGGGGCCGAAATAACTAAAAGAGGCCTTCTCCAGTGGTGGGTGATATGACGCATGATTCCTTGCTGTGGGACCTGTATCCTCGGTCTGGGTGTTGGGCTGAAATAACTGAAAGTAGCCTTCTCCAGTGGTAGGTGATATGACGCCTTATTCCTTGCTGTGGGATCTCTCTCCTCTGTCTGGGTGCTGGGGCCGAAATAACTTAGTGGCCTTTTCCAGTGGTGGGTGATATGACGCATGATTCCTTGCTGTGGGACCTCTCTCCTCTGTCTGGGTGCTGGGGCCAGAAATAACTGAGTGGCCTTTTCCAGTGGTGGGTGATATGACGCATTATTCCTTGCTGTGGGACCTCTCTCCTCTGTCTGGGTGCTGGGGCCGAAATAACTGAGAGGCCTTCTCCAATGGTTAGTGATATGACACAACATTCCTTGCTGTGGGACTCTCTCCTCGGTCTGGGTGCTGGGCAGAAATAACTGAAAGTGGCCTTCTCCAGTGGTGAGTGATATGACGCATGATTCCTTGCTGTGGGACCTCTGTCCTCTGTCTGGGTGCTGGGGCCGAAATAACTGAGTGGCCGTCTCCAGTGGTGGGTTATATAACGCATGATTCCTTGCTGTGGGACCTGTATCCTCGGTCTGGGTGCTGGGCCGAAATAACTGAAAGTGGCCTTCTCCAGTGGTTGGTGATATGAAGCATTATTCCTTGCAGTGGGACATCTCTCCTCTGGCTGGGTGCTGGGGCCGAAATAACTGAAGGTGGCCTTCTCCAGTGGTGGTTGATATGATGCATGATTCCTTGCTGTGGGACCTCTCTCCTCTGTCTGGGTGCTGGGGCCGAAATAACTAAAAGTGGCCTTCTCCAGTGGTGGGTGATATGACGCCTTAATCCTTGCTGTGGTACCTCTCTCCTCTGTCTGGGTGCTGGGGCCGACATAACTGAGTGGCCTTCTCCAGTGGTGGGTGATATGACGCATGATTCTTTGCAGTGGGACCTGTATCCTCGGTCTTGGTGCTGGGCCGAAATAACTGAAAGTGACCTTCTCCAGTGGTGGGTGATATGGCGCATGTTTCCTTGCTGTGGGACCTCTCTCCTCTGTCCAGATGCTGGGGCCGAAATAACTGAAAGCGGCCATCTCCAGTGGTGGGTGATATGACGCATGATTCCTTGCTGTGGGATCTCTCTCCTCTGTCTGGGTGCTGGGGCCGAAATAACTGAGTGGCCTTTTCCAGTGGTGGGTGATATGACGCATGATTCCTTGCTGTGGGACCTCTCTAATCTGTCTGGGTGCTGGGGCCGAAATAACTGAGTGGCCTTCTCCAGTGGAGGGTGATATGACGCATGATTCCTTGCTGTGGGACCTGTATCCTCGGTCTTGGTGCAGGGCCGAGTAACTGAAAGTGGCCTTCTCCAGTGGTGGGTGATATGACGCATTATTCCTTGCTTTGGGACCTCTCTCCTCTGTCTTGGTGTTGAGGCCGAAATAACTGAAAGTGGCCTTCTCCAATGGTGGGTGATATGATGCATGATTCCTTGCTGTGGGACCTCTCTCCTCTGTCTGGGTGCTGGGGCCGAAATAACTGTGTGGCCTTCTCCAGTGGTGGGTGATATGAAGCATTATTCCTTGCAGTGTGACATCTCTCCTCTGTCTGGGTGCTGGGGCCGAAATAACTGAAAGTGGCCTTCTCCAGTGGTGGGTGATATGACGCATGATTCCTTGCTGTGGGATCTCTCTCCTCTGTCTGGGTGCTGTGGCCGAAATAACTGAGTGGCCTTTTCCAGTGGTGGGTGATATGATGCATGATTCCTTGCTGTTGTACCTCTCTCCTCTGTCTGGGTGCTGGGGCCGAAATAACTGAGTGGCCTTCTCCAGTGGTGGGTGATATGACGCCTTATTCTTTGCTGTGGGACCTCTCTCCTCTGTCTGGGTGCTGGGGCCGAAATAACTGAAAGTGACCTTCTCCAGTGGTGTGTGATATGACGCATGATTCCTTGCTGTGGGACCCTCTCCTCTGTCTGGGTGCTGGGGCCGATATAACTGAAAGTGGCCTTCTCCGGTGGTGGGTGATATGACGCATGATTCCTTGCTGTGGGACCTCTCTCCTCTGTCTGGGTGCTGGGGCCAAAATACGTGAGTGGCCTTCTCCAGTGGTGATTGATATGATGCATGATTCCTTGCTGTGGGACCTGTATCCTCTGTCCAGATGCTGGGGCCGAAATAACTGAAAGTGGCCTTCTCCAGTGGAGGTAAATATGACACATTATTCCTTGCTGTGGGACCTCTCTCCTCGGTCTGGGTGCTGGGCCGAAATAACTGAAAGTGACCTTCTCCAATGGTGTGTGATATGACGCATGATTCCTTGCTGTGGGACCTCTCTCCTCTGTCCGGATGCTGGGGCCGAAATAACTGAAAGTGGCCTTCTCCAGTGGTGGGTGATATGACGCATGATTCCTTGCAGTGGGACCTGTATCCTCGGTCTGGGTGCTGGGCCGAAATAACTGAAAGTGGCCTTCTCCAGTGGTGGGTGATATGACGCATTATTACTTGCTGTTGGACCTCTCTCCTCTGTCTGGGTGCTGGGGCCGAAATAACTGAGTGGCCGTCTCCAGTGGTGGGTTATATGACGCATGATTCCTTGCTGTGGCACCTGTATCCTCGGTCTGGTTGCTGGGCCGAAATAACTGAAAGTGGCCTTCTCCAGTGGTGGGTGATATGAAGCATTATTCCTTGCAGTGGGACATCTCTCCTCTGTCTGGGTGCTGGGGCCGAAATAACTGAAAGTGGCTTTCTGCAGTGGTAGGTGATATGACACATGATTCCTTGCTGTGGGACCTCTCTCCTCTGTCTGGGTGCTGGGGCCAAAAAAACTGAGTGGCCTTCTCCAGTGGTGGTTGATATGATGCATGATTCCTTGCTGTGTGACCTCTCTCCTCTGTCTGGGTGCTGGGGCCGAAATAACTAAAAGAGGCCTTCTCCAGTGGTGGGTTATATGACCATTGATTCCTTGCTTTGGGACCTGTATCCTCGGTTTGGGTGTTGGGCTGAAATAACTGAAAGTAGCCTTCTCCAGTGGTAGGTGATATGACGCCTTATTCCTTGCTGTGGTACCTCTCTCCTCTGACTGGGTGCTGGTGCCGAAATAACTGTAAGTGGCCTTCTCCAGTGGTGGTTGATATGACGCATGATTCCTTGCTGTGGGATCTCTCTCCTCTGTCTGGGTGCTGGGGCCGAAATAACTTAGTGGCCTTTTCCAGTGGTGGGTGATATGACGCATGATTCCTTGCTGTGGGACCTGTGTCCTCGGTCTGGGTGCTGGGCCGAAATAACTGAAAGTGGCCTTCTCCAGTGGTGGGTGATATGACGAAATATTCCTTGCTGTGGGACCTCTCTCCTCTGTCTGGGTGCTGGGGCCGAAATAACTGAGTGGCCGTCTCCAGTGGTGGGTTATATGACGCATGATTCCTTGCTGTGGGACCTGTATCCTCAGTTTGGGCGCTGGGCCGAAATAACTGAAAGTGGCCTTCTCCAGTGGTGGGTGATATGACGCATGATTCCTTGCTGTGGGACCTCTCTCTTCTGTCTGGGTGCTGAGGCCGAAATAACTGAAAGTGGCCTTCTCCAATGGTGGGTGATATTACGCATGATTCCTTGCTGTGGGACCTCTCTCCTCTGTCTGGGTGCTGGGGCCGAAATAACTGAGTGGCCTTCTCCAGTGGTGGGTGATATGACGCATGATTCCTTGCTGTGGGACCTGTATCGTCGGTCTTGGTGCTGGGCCGAAATAACTGAAAGTGGCCTTCTCCAGTGGTGGGTGATATTACACATTATTCCTTGCTGTGGGACCTCTCTCCTCGGTCTGGGTGCTGGGCCGAAATAACTGAATGTGGCCTTCTCCAGTGGTGGGTGATATGATGCATGATTCCTTGCTGTGGGACCTCTGTCCTCTGTCTGGGTGCTGGGGCCGAAATAACTGAGTGGCCGTCTCCAGTGGTGGGTTATATGACGCATGATTCCTTGCTGTGGCACCTGTATCCTCGGTCTGGTTGCTGGGCCGAAATAACTGAAAGTGGCCTTCTCCAATGGTGGGTGAAATGACGCATGATTCCTTGTTGTGGGACCTGTATACTCGGTCTGGGTGCTGGGCCGAAATAACTGAAAGTGGCCTTCTCCAGTGGTGGGTGATATGAAGCATTATTCCTTGCAGTGGGACATCTCTCCTATGTCTGGGTGCTGGGGCCGAAATAACTGAAAGTGGCTTTCTCCAGTGGTGGGTGATATAACACATGATTCCTTGCTGTGGGACCTCTCTCCTCTGTCTGGGTGCTGGGGCCAAAAAAACTGAGTGGCCTTCTCCAGTGGTGGTTGATATGATGCATGATTCCTTGCTGTGTGACCTCTCTCCTCTGTCTGGGTGCTGGGGCCGAAATAACTAAAAGAGGCCTTCTCCAGTGGTGGGTGATATGACGCATGATTCCTTGCTGTGGGACCTGTATCCTCGGTCTGGGTGCTGGGCCGAAATAACTGAAAGTGGCCTTCTCCAGTGGTGGGTGATATGACGCAATATTCCTTGCTGTGGGACCTCTCTCCTCTGTCTGGGTGCTGGGGCTGAAATAACTGAGTGGCCGTCTCCAGTGGTGGGTTATATGACGCATGATTCCTTGCTGTGGGACCTGTATTCTCAGTCTGGGCGCTGGGCCGAAATAACTGAATGTGGCCTTCTCCCGTGGTGGGTGATATGATGCATGATTCCTTGCTGTGGGACCTCTGTCCTCTGTCTGGGTGCTGGGGCCTAAATAACTGAAAGTGGCCTTCTCCAATGGTGTGTGATATGACGCATGATTCCTTGCTGTGGGACCTCTCTCCTCTGTCCGGATGCTGGAGCCGAAAAAACTGAAAGTGGCCTTCTCCAGTGGTGGGTGATATGACGCATGATTCCTTGCAGTGGGACCTGTATCCTCGGTCTGGGTGCTGGGCCGAAATAACTGAAAGTGGCCTTCTCCAGTGGTGGGTGATATGAAGCATTATTCCTTGCAGTGGGACATCTCTCCTCTGTCTGGGTGCTGGGGCCGAAATAACTGAAAGTGGCTTTCTCCAGTGGTGGGTGATATAACACATGATTCCTTGCTGTAGGACCTCTCTCCTCTGTCTGGGTGCTGGGGCCAAAAAAACTGAGTGGCCTTCTCCAGTGGTGGTTGATATGATGCATGATTCCTTGCTGTGTGACCTCTCTCCTCTGTCTGGGTGCTGGGGCCGAAATAACTAAAAGAGGCCTTCTCCAGTGGTGGGTGATATGACGCATGATTCCTTGCTGTGGGACCTGTATCCTCGGTCTGGGTGCTGGGCCGAAATAACTGAAAGTGGCCTTCTCCAGTGGTGGGTGATATGACTCAATATTCCTTTCTGTGGGACCTCTCTCCTCTGTCTGGGTGCTGGGGCTGAAATAACTGAGTCGCCGTCTCCAGTGGTGGGTTATATGACGCATGATTCCTTGCTGTGGGACTTGTATCCTCAGTCTGGGCGCTGGGCCGAAATAACTGAAAGTGGCCTTCTCCAGTGGTGGGTGATATGACGCATGATTCCTTGCTGTGGGACCTCTCTCCTCTGTCTGGGTGCTGAGGCCGAAATAACTGAAAGTGGCCTTCTCCAACGGTGGGTGATATGACGCATGATTCCTTGCTGTGGGACCTGTATCCTCGTTCTTGGTGCTGGGCCGAAATAACTGAAAGTGGCCTTCTCCAGTGGTGGGTGATATTACACATTATTCCTTGCTGTGGGATTTCTCTCCTCGGTCTGGGTGCTGGGCCGAAATAACTGAATGTGGCCTTCTCCAGTTGTGGGTGATATGACGCATGATTCCTTGCTGTGGGACCTCTGTCCTCTGTCTGGGTGCTGGGCCCCAAATAACTGAAAGTGGCCTTCTCCAATGGTGTGTGATATGACGCATGATTCCTTGCTGTGGGACCTCTCTCCTCTGTCCGGATGCTGGAGCCGAAATAACTGAAAGTGGCCTTCTCCAGTGGTGGGTGATATGACGCATGATTCCTTGCAGTGGGACCTGTATCCTCGGTCTGGGTGCTGGGCCGAAATAACTGAAAGTGGCATTCTCCAGTGGTGGATGATATGATGCATTATTCCTTGCTGTGGGACCTCTGTCCTCTGTCTGGGTGCTGGGGCAAAATAACTGAAAGTGGCCTTCTCCAATGGTGGGTGACATGACGCATGATTCCTTGCTGTGGGACCTCTCTCCTCTGTCTGGGTGCTGGGGCCGAAATAACTGAGTGGCCGTCTCCAGTGGTGGGTTATATGACGCATGATTCCTTGCTGTGGCACCTGTATCCTCGGTCTGGGTGCTGGGCCGAAATAACTGAAAGTGGCCTTCTCAGTGGTGGGTGATATGACGCATGATTCCTTGCTGTGGGACCTCTCTCCTCTGTCTGGGTGCTGGGGCCGAAATAACTGAGTGGCCGTCTCCAGTGGTGGGTTATATGACGCATGATTCCTTGCTGTGGGACCTGTATCCTCAGTCTGGGCGCTGGGCCGAAATAACTGAAAGTGGCCTTCTCCAGTGGTGGGTGATATGACGCATGATTCCTTGCTGTGGGACCTCTCTCCTATGTCTGGGTGCTGAGGCCGAAATAACTGAAAGTGGCCTTCTCCAACGGTGGGTGATATGACGCATGATTCCTTGCTGTGGGACCTGTATCCTCGGTCTTGGTGCTTGGCCGAAATAACTGAAAGTGGCCTTCTCCAGTGGTGGGTGATATTACACATTATTCCTTGCTGTGGGATTTCTCTCCTCGGTCTGGGTGCTGGGCCGAAATAACTGAATGTGGCCTTCTCCAGTTGTGGGTGATATGACGCATGATTCCTTGCTGTGGGACCTCTGTCCTCTGTCTGGGTGCTGGGCCCTAAATAACTGAAAGTGGCCTTCTCCAATGGTGTGTGATATGACGCATGATTCCTTGCTGTGGGACCTCTCTCCTCTGTCCGGATGCTGGAGCCGAAAAAACTGAAAGTGGCCTTCTCCAGTGGTGGGTGATATGACGCATGATTCCTTGCAGTGGGACCTGTATCCTCGGTCTGGGTGCTGGGCCGAAATAACTGAAAGTGGCATTCTCCAGTGGTGGATGATATGATGCATTATTCCTTGCTGTGGGACCTCTCCCCTCTGTCTGGGTGCTGGGGCAAAATAACTGAAAGTGGCCTTCTCCAATGGTGGGTGACATGACGCATGATTCCTTGCTGTGGGACCTCTCTCCTCTGTCTGGGTGCTGGGGCCGAAATAACTGAGTGGCCGTCTCCAGTGGTGGGTTATATGACGCATGATTCCTTGCTGTGGCACCTGTATCCTCGGTCTGGTTGCTGGGCCGAAATAACTGAAAGTGGCCTTCTCCAATGGTGGGTGAAATGACGCATGATTCCTTGTTGTGGGACCTGTATCCTCGGTCTGGGTGCTGGGACGAAATAACTGAAAGTGGCCTTCTCCAGTGGTGGGTGATATGAAGCATTATTCCTTGCAGTGTGACATCTCTCCTCTGTCTGGGTGCTGGGGCTGAAATAACTGAAAGTGGCTTTCTCCAGTGGTGGGTGATATGATGCATTATTCCTTGCAGTGGGACATCTCTCCTCTGTCTGGGTGCTGGGGCTGAAATAACTGAAAGTGGCCTTCTCCAATGGTGGGTGATATTACGCATGATTCCTTGCTGTGGGACCTCTCTCCTCTGTCCGGATGCTGGGGCCAAAATAACTGAAAGTGGCCTTCTCCACTGGTGGTTGATATGACGCATGATTCTTTGCAGTGGGACCTGTATCCTCGGTCTGGGTGCTGGGCCGAAATAACTAAAAGTGGCCTTCTCCAGTGGTGGGTGATATGACGCATGATTCCTTGCTGTGGGACCTCTCTCCTCTGTCTGGGTGCTGGGGCCGAAATATCTGAGTGGCCTTTTCCAGTGGTGGGTGATATGACGCATTATTCCTTGCTGTGGGACCTCTCTCCTCTGTCTGGGTGCTGGGGCCGAAATAACTGAGTGGCCTTCTCCAGTGGTGGGTGATATGACGCCTGATTCCTTGCTGTGGGACCTGTATCCTCGGTCTGGGTGCTGGGCCGAAATAACTGAAAGTGGCCTTCTCCAGTGGTGGGTGATATGACTCAATATTCCTTGCTGTGGGACCTCTCTCCTCTGTCTGGGTGCTGGGGCCGAAATAACTGAGTGGCCGTCTCCAGTGGTGGGTTATATGACGCATGATTCCTTGCTGTGGGACCTGTATCCTCAGTCTGGGCGCTGGGCCGAAAAAACTGAAAGTGGCCTTCTCCAGTGGTGGGTGATATGACGCTTGATTCCTTGCTGTGGGACCTCTCTCCTCCGTCTGGGTGCTGAGGCCAAAATAACTGAAAGTGGCCTTCTCCAATGGTGGGTGATATTACGCATGATTCCTTGCTGTGGGATCTCTCTCCTCTGTCTGGGTGCTGGGGCCGAAATAACTGAGTGGCCTTCTCCAGTGGTGGGTGATATGATGCATGATTCCTTGCTGTGTGACCTCTCTCCTCTGTCTGGGTGCTGGGGCCGAAATAACTAAAAGAGGCCTTCTCCAGTGGTGGGTGATATGACGCATGATTCCTTGCTGTGGCACCTGTATCCTCGGTCTGGTTGCTGGGCCGAAATAACTGAAAGTGGCCTTCTCCAGTGGTGGGTGATATGAAGCATTATTCCTTGCTGTGGGACCTGTATCCTCGTTCTTGGTGCTGAGCCGAAATAACTGAAAGTGGCCTTCTCCAGTGGTGGGTGATATTACACATTATTCCTTGCTGTGGGACCTCTCTCCTCGGTCTGGGTGCTGGGCCGAAATAACTGAAAGTGGCCTTCTCAAGTGGTGGGTGATATGACGCATGATTCCTTGCTGTGGGACCTCTGTCCTCTGTCTGGGTGCTGGGGCCTAAATAACTGAAAGTGGCCTTCTCCAATGGTGTGTGATATGACGCATGATTCCTTGCTGTGGGACCTCTCTCCTCTGTCCGGATGCTGGAGCCGAAATAACTGAAAGTGGCCTTCTCCAGTGGTGGGTGATATGACGCATGATTCCTTGCAGTGGGACCTGAATCCTCGGTCTGGGTGCTGGGCCGAAATAACTGAAAGTGGCCTTCTCCAGTGGTGGGTGATATGATGCATTATTCCTTGCTGTGGGACCTCTCCCCTCTGTCTGTTTGCTGGGGCAAAATAACTGAAAGTGGCCTTCTCCAATCGTGGGTGACATGACGCATGATTCCTTGCTGTGGGACCTCTCTCCTCTCTCTGGGTGCTGGGGCCGAATTAACTGAAAGTGGCCTTCTCCAGTGGTTGGTGATATGACGCATGATTCCTTGCTGTGGGACCTCTCTCCTCTGTCTGGGTGCTGGGGCCGAAATAACTGAGTGGCCTTCTCCAGTGGTGGGTGATATGACGCATGATTCCTTGCTGTGGGACCTTTCTCCTTTGTCTGGGTGCTTGGGCCGAATTAACTGAAAGTGGCCTTCTCCAGTGGTGGGTGATATGACGCATGATTCTTTGCTGTGGGACCTGTATCCTCGGTCTGGGTGCTGGGCCAAAATAACTGAAAATGGCCTCCTCCAGTGGTGGGTGATATGACGCATTATTCCTTGCTGTGGGACCTCTCTCCTCTGTCTGGGTGCTGGGGCCGAAATAACTGAGTGGCCTTCTCCAGTGGTGGGTGATATGACACATGATTTCTTGCTGTGGGACCTGTATCCTCGGTCTGGGTGCTGGGCTGAAATAACTGAAAGTGGCCTTCTCCAGTGGTGTGTGATATGACGCATGATTCTCTGCTATGGGACCTCTCTCCAATTGATATTGGTTAATTTTTATTTATTTTATTTTAATTCATTTCCCTATCCACATTTGTTTGCAGGGCATTTACCTACATTTTACTGCCTTTTGCAGCCCTCTAGCCCTTTCCTGGACTATTTTGCATCCTTTTTCGGGTCCCCATTGACTTCAATGAGGTTCTGGTTCGGGATAAAGTTCGGGTCGAGTTCGTATCCCGAACCCGAGTATTTTTGGGAAGTTCGGCCGAACTTCTCGAACCCGAACATCCAGGTGTTCGCTCATCTCTATTTACAAACTAATATGCAAAAAAGTGAATTTCCGCATTTTGAAGCAGCTCTGACTTTCTGAGCACCTGTCATGTTTCTTCAGGTGCTAGAATGTCAGGATAGTATACATACCCCCCAAATAACACCATTTTAGAAAGAAGACACCCCAAAGTATTCTTGGAGGGGCATGGTGAGTTCATGTATCATTTCATTTTTTTTCACAAGTTAGCAGAAAATGACACTTTCAGAGGAAAAAAATATATAAAGTTTCCATTTCTGCTAACTTCTGTCAAAAAAATATTAAATCTCCCACGGACTTACTATGCCCCTCAGTGAATACCCTGGGGTGTCTGCTTTCTGAAATGGGGTCATTTGTTGGGTGTGCATTTTCGGCGGGGCTAAATTGTGAGCAGCCCTGTAAAGCCTAAAGGTACTCATTGGACTTTACGCCCCTTTACGCACCTAGGCTGCAAAAAAGTGGCACACGTGGTATCGCCGTACTCAGAAGAAGTAGGGCAATGTGCTTTGGGCTGTATTTTTACATATACCCATGCTGGGTGAGAGAAATATCTCTGTAAATTGACATTTTTGGCACAGGTTAGCGGAAAAGTCTCATATTTCACTAACTTGTGACAAAAAATAAAATTTTACATGAACTCACCATACCCCTCACGGAATACCTTGGGGTGTCTTCTTTCCAAAATGGGGTCACTTGTGGGGTGTTTGTACTGCCCTGGCATTTGAGGGTCTCCGCAATCATTACATGTATGGCCAGTATTAGGAGTTTCTGCTCTCTGGGCCTCTGGGCCTGAAAAAAAAAAAAATGAACGGCACAGATTTCTTCATTCGCATCGATCAATGTGGATGAAAAAATCTCTGCTAAAATCAGTGACTGTGATGCGGTGGGCTGTGCGCTAACTACCTAACAAAGTAGCTAACTAACTGTCGGTGTTAAAGGACCCTTATGCCCCATTCACACGTCCGCAATTCTGTTTGCGGAACGGAATTGCGGAGACATTTATTTCTATGGGGACCGACTTTGTCCTGCTCGGATCCGGAATTGTGGATCCGCGCTTCCGGGTCTGCACTTCCGTTCCGCAAAAATATAGAACATGTCCTATTCTTATCCGCAATTGCGGACAAGAAAAGGCATTTTCTATATAGTTCTGGCAGTGTGCGGATCTGTAAAATGCGGAAAGCACATTGCCATACAGGGGGGTGATCAATGACAGGGGGGGGGGTGATCAGGGAGTCTATATGGGGTGATCGGGAATTAATAAGTGACCGGGGGGTGGGGGTGTAGTGTGGATGCATGGTGCTACTTTACAGAGCTACCTGGTCCTTTGGTGGTCGATCCCACTAAATGGTACCACCAGAGGACGAGGTAGCAGGTATATCAGACGCTGTTAACAAAACAGCGTCTGATATACCTGTTTGATGCGATTTATTTTACATCTACAGCCTGCCAGCGATTGATCATCGCTGGCAGGCTGTAGTATAACTGCCGAGCTGTGCGCCGCTGTGAACACACGCGCGTTTACAGCAGATCTCTTCTATCGCGAGATGACGCACGGATGCGTCCAGGAGGAACAAACCTCCAGCCGTCTGGACGCATCTGTGCATTAGGCGGTCGGCAGGAGGTTAATGGACAATAGGCACATTTGTAAATGCATTTTCTTTCTTACAGGTACTCCAGCACAGGAATACCTGTAAGAAAGAAAATTTGTTCAAAATCTACCTTGGATTTCTCCATGCAAGGAACATATCTGGGTGAGCTGGATTTTAGGGTATGTTCAGACGACGACAATTGTCGCGCGACAAAAAGTCGCACTATTGTCGCGCGACAATTTTTATAATGGGAGTCTATGGTGTCGCAGTGCGACATGCGACATGCTGCGACTGAGACACGACAGTCGACAAAAATCCATCTGGGTTGGACTTTTTGCGACTGTTGTGTCGCAGTCGCAACATGTTGCATGTTGCACGTGCGACACCACCATAGACACCCATTATAAAAATTGTCGCGCGACATTAATGTGACATCAATGTCGCGCTACAAATGTTGCAGTGTAGTGGTTCCCAAATTGTCGCGCGACTTTTTGTCGTCGTGTGAACGTACCCTTAATGTTTTGTGCTGGACTTGTAAATGTAGTTTACTTTTTATAATTGTATTGGCCTTTTTAGTACTATTGATTTATATTGATGTTTATATAATTTGTGATTATTCAGATTTAGGTAGATGTAGATTTAGGAACCTTTCTAGGTATCATAGAAGTATTGTGAACCCTGATAGTATTACAGTTGAGTTGAGTAATAGTAATCATTTTGAGGAGAATTTATGGTATAGACAGATGAATCAAGTAGTTAGTCAGTTAATGAGTCATGTATGTTATGTTTGTGCGTTATTGCCTCATGCAGCAGGAAGACAACAACTGATGCGGTCAGGAGAGATAAGTCAAATAGACTCTCAATGCTTATTGCTAGAGATGTCGCGAACATAAAATTTTCTGTTCGCGAACAGCGAACCCGAACTTACTCAAATGTTCGCGAACGGGGCGAACCGCAATAGACTTCAATTGGCAGGCGAATATTAAAACCCACAGTGACTCTTTCTAGTTGCAATAGTGATAGAAAAGTTTTTTAAGTTGACTAACATCTGGACTGTGGTATGCCAGAATGGGATCCATTGCAAAAGTCCCATGAAAAAATATTTAAATGATGCAAAGGCAAATTTTAATCCTTATAGGGCATAAATCACCTAATATTTTTAAAAGATTTAAAATAACCTATTTTATAACATCTAAATCTACTCTAACCTACTTTTAAATGCTAATTTATTATTTAACATTCTTTTATTATTTGTGAAAAAAAAAAAAAATCACTCTACACCATGTCAAAATCCAGGTATGTGCAGACTGACTATCTATCCATAAGACAGGGTGTCAGCATACCTTACAATGACAGGTTTGAGCAATTTAGACAAACAAACATAAGTTCTCAATCCAAAAGGAGAGAAAAGTGGTTAGCATTGGTTTGCTATCTAGAGGGACCTGGTCCCTAGACCATTATCATTAGGGCGACAAAAATTATTATTATTTTTTTTATATGCCAGCCTAACTCCTCTCTCACTGCCTAAGAGAGCTGCATAAAAATTTTCCAACATTTAACTGTCCTAAGGTTAACTTAATAAGTTTAATAAGTCTTGGATTGTCATATAAACTTATTTGCATACACATGGCCAAGAAATGCTAATGAGCAATATAGCAGTATCTGCCTTGTTTGTAAACTGAAACACGATTTGTATGGCTTTCCCATAGTCCCACATTATGCAAATGACTTTATATGACAAAACAGAATAGAAAGATTATAAAATTAGTCTTTGGACAATTGCAAAACCAAAAAAAAAAAACTATGCAGCCTTCCTAATCATTGAGACAAGAGCTAGGTAGTATATTAAAAAAAAAAAAAAAAAATCATTTTTTTGTCACCCTAATGATATTCATCTATGTGCACAGGTCCCCTTAGATACTTAACACTGAGCAATTTATTTCCTTTTGGAAAAACCGGGTAAATCCCAGGCTGCCTTGCCAAGGTATGCTGATGATCTGTTGGATGAATGGATTGTTGGCCCTGCATATATCTGGTGCTCTGCGGCCATAAGGGAGAGCTGTTCTGTGTTGTTAATTGGATGTTTTATGTAATAATACAAACAACAACAATAATAATAATAATAATAATAATAATAATAATAATTTTCTCTTTGTCTGTTTTATAAATGACAAAAATTAGGGCTTCATTAACTATTTTACCATGTGTTTGATTATTACATCTTAAAGGGATACTGACTACCTGTTCCTGCTGTGCCATCCACTTCCTGGTGGCGGGCTTAGTTTTGTTTGATTGAAGTGTATAATTCTGCCGTGCTGCGCATGCGCCTAGGAAGTTTATTCTTCACTAGGAATAAGTCACCATAGAGCATGCACGTTCAGGACAGCACATGGTACAGACAGGAGAAAATGAGTCAAGCACGGCCAGCGGAATCCCTGACAGAGGAAAATTATAAATAAAAACGTTTTATAGACATTATGCAAAGGCAGTGTTGGATGATAATAGCATAGTTTTTCTGAGATCAAGGAGCCTAATACAGGAAAATATATACATATAGGTCTATAGGGTAAAACAGCCTGTCCATATCCCTTTAAGGTGTAATACTCAATCAAACATAGTACAATAGTTGATTAAAAAAAGTAATCTTTGTATTTTATAAAACAGACAAACACAAACTTACAGATATTTACCCTAACCTACCTATCATAAAATATTATTATTATTATTATTGTTTGTATTATTACATAAAACATTCAATTGACAACACAGAGCAGTTCTCCCTTATGGCCGCCAAGCACTAGATATATGCAGGGCCAACAATCCATCCATCAGACAGATCATCAGCATACCTTAGCAAGGCAGCCTGGGTTTTAACCAGTTTTTCCAAAAGTTTTTGTCAAATTAATATGCCACCTAGCTCTCATCCCAATGATTAGGAAGGCTGCATAGTTTTTTTTTGTTTTGCAATTGTTCAAAGACTAATTTTATAATCTTTCAATTCTGTTTTGTCATATAAACTCATTTGCATAATATGGGACTATGGGAAAGCCATGCAAATCGTGTTTCAGTTTACAAACAAGGCAGATACTGCTATATTGCTCATTAGCATTTCTTGGCCATGTGTATGCAAATGAGTTTTAAATGTTGGAAAATATCTATGCAGCTCTCTTAGGCAGTGAGAGAGGAGTTAGGCTGGCATATAAAAAAAAAACAATTACAATTTTTGTCGCCCTAATGATAATGGTCTAGGGTCCAGGCCCTTCTAGATAGCCAACCAATGCTAAGCAATTTCTCTCCTTTTGGATTAAGAACTTATGTTTGTATGTTTTAAAATCCATGATTGTCATTGTAAGGTATGCTGATGCCCTGTCTTATGGATAGATAGTCAGCCTGCACATACCTGGTTTTTGGCATGATCTGAGTCATTTATGTTGAATGTAATAGAAAACAATTATTAATGATATATCATTTTTAGAAAGGGCTTTTCTTGGTTTGAAGGTTGGGGTGTACAGAGGACACTAGTTTATATTCTCCCTGCTCTAACACTGCAGCTTTAAATTGAATTCACTATGCCTGACTTTGGTAGGAAGGTAAGATGAATGTAAGAATGCAGGGCCAATCGGAACAGTTCGGGACATCTCTACTTATTGCATATGGCTGTTTGTAAGTTAGGAGGGCAAGTCCAACCATATGATATTGCAGTGGAAGAACTTTGGGTGAATTCCAATAAGTATCAAGAAGGGAGTGAAATATCTTATGTCAAGATGTCTGCATTTGGAGTTTCACAGACTCCGATTTATAGGTGTATGGGTGACACTAATAATGAGAACTGTGGGTACAGAGCTATGTTATTAGTTCTAGGTAATCCTTTTCAAACCAGTGGGTGGTTTCCTTACGCTCGATGTTTGGCTTGTGGAGACCAGACTCTCTGGAAGAGAAGAGATCCAGAAGAGAAAGGCCTCAAAGTCACGGAAAAGAGGGAATATAATGTATCTTATTTTAGTGATGGGAATGGACAAAGGTTGGGAACAAACACACAATGTAAGTAAGTCAAATATGAGAAATATTTAAGTCAAGGGACTGCTGTACTGATGTATATTGGCAATGTGGTAGTCTGGCGTATACCAGACTCCCTGGAGACTGGTCAGGTGTGTGCTCAATGGTTAAATTAATCCACGCTTTGTTGGTAGTCCCTAAGCATGCATGGGTTCCAGGTGAGCGTGTGTGAATCAAGAGAAATCCATATTTTGCTCCAGAGGAGCTGAAATTGTCTTTGCAAGTTGGTTGACTACTGGACTACAAGCAGCGGCAAATGCAAAATGGATCCAGAAAAACAGGTACAAGCTATTAAAGTTTATAAATATTACAGATGAGGCCTTGAATGCCAAGGAGGAGCTCAGAGGTCTGAGACTGACAGCGGTACAGAACCGATATGCTCTCGACATGATTCTCGCTTCTCAAGGAGGAGTTTGTGCAGTTATTGGAGACTCTTGCTGTACTTTCATCCCAGCGAATGATGATGAGCAAAATGGGACTCTTGTTAGGGCCATCAAGCACCTCCATTCATTGAATAAGCAGATGATTGATGAAGCTGGAGTTACAGGTGGTCAGGTGCTCTTTGAATCTTCCATCTTGGTTCTTGCCATTACTGTCATGCTTGCATGTGCTCCAGTGCTGTTATTGTGTCTTGTAGGCCTATTGTTGTTTTCGTGTTGTAAAAGACTGTTCTTTAAAGCCACCATGATGCTCGCCTACGCACCTGGCGCTACAGGATCCGGAGTGTGAACTTTGTTCATTGGATGAGGAGAACATTATATATTGAATTGCAGAATGCCAGAGATATTGTGTGTGTGTGTGATATAAATATCAGTAACTGTGTGTGTTGGAAAACCAACAACAGGGGGGAATGAAGGAGAAAATATATAATATATAGTATAATGAATGCCGCCTGATTATACCAGACACTACATTCCCAAATCTTATATGTGTGTACACATTCCTAAGGTGGGGGTAGCACTCATTTGGGTGAGGGGCTATAGATTAGAAAGGATGAAGCAAGCATTGATAATAAATAGCAGATGTTGGTCAAGAAGAACATGATGCAAGCACGCATTGTCCATACATGGATATGTCCAATGGGGTTGTAGAGAGTGTTTAATCCATCCAATAAGGATAAGACAAGTATATAAAGTTTAGGATGGTTATGTGTATAAGATGAGTGTGGGCCTCCCCCCCTTTGAGCATTTTCCTTTGTGCGAGTGAAGCTGTTAATGCTCCCGGCTAGCCACAATAAACCTTATTCTTCCTGAAGACTGCGTTTCCTGAGTGGTTTTCCACAACATCATGTAATTTATCCTATATGGTGAAAGCCGTAAAAAAATAATAATTCCAGAATGGTTGCCTTTTCTTACTCACCACAAAAAAAAACTGAATAAAAAGCAATCAAAATTGTTAAGTATCCCAAAATGATACCAATGAAAATTAAAAGTCATCTTGCAAAAATCAAGCCCTTACACAGCTCTATAGAATTTATTACTTGATCTGTCGAGTTTCATTTATTGAGTCAAATTTATATAGTTTAGATTTCAGTACTGCATAGTTTGGCCTGTTGATTAATCACATCTATTTTTAGAAATAAAAATGTTAAAAGAAAGTTATGGGTCTTTGAGATATTGAACAAAAATAGTAAAATGTAAAAATAAACTATATACAGTGGATATAAAAAGTTTACACACCCCTGTTAAAATGTCAGGTTTCTGTGCTGTAAAAAAATGAGGCAAATAGAAATCATTTCAGAACTTTTTCCACCTTTAATGTGACCTATAAACTGTACCACTCAATTGAAAAACAAACTGAAATCTCTTAGGTGGCGGGAAGGAAAAAAACTAAACTAAAATAATGTGCACGCCCTCTTATAACTGGGGATGTAGCTGTGTTCAGAATTAAGCAATATACTATAAGACAGAGTTCAGACTAAGCAGATATGTTTCTACACTCAGAAGTGCATAACCATAAGGCAAATAGAGTAAATCAGAATTAAGCAATCACATTCAAAATAATGTTAAATATGAGTCAGCATACACCTGCCATCATTCAAAGGGCCTGTGATTAAAGACAAATAAAGTTCAGCTGCTCTAGTTGGTCTTTCCTGAAATTTTCTTAGTCGCATCCCACAGCAAAAGCTATGGTCCACATTGAGCTTTCAAAGCATCAGATGGATCTCATTGTTAAAAGGTATTAGTCAGGAGAAGGGTACAAAAGAATTTCCAAGGCATTAGATATACTATGGAACACAGTGAAGACAAACATCATCAAGTGGAAAAAATACGGCACAACAGTGACATTACCAAGAACTGGACGACCCTCCAAAATTTATGAAAAGACATGAAGAAAACTGGTCTGGGAGGCTACCAAGAGGCCTACAGCAGCATTAAACGAGCTGCAGGTATATCTGGCAAGTACTGGCTGTGTGGTACATGTGACAACAATCTCCCGTATTCTTCATATGCCTGGGCTATGGGGTAGAGTGGCAAGATGAAAGCCTTTTCTTACGAAGTGTTGAAAAAACACATTTGAAGTCTCCCAGAAGCATGTGGGAAAAGGTGTCAATATCTGATAAAACCAAGGTTGAACTTTTTGGACATAATTCCAAAAGATATGTTTGGCGCAAAAACATCACTGAACATCACCAAAAGAACACCATTGCCAAAGTGAAGCATGGTGGTGGCAGCATTATGCTTTGGGGCTGTTTTTCTTCAGCTGGAACTGGGGCCTTAGTTAAGATAAAGGGAATTATGAACAGTTCCAAATACCAGTCAATATTGGCGCAAAACCTTCAGGCTTCTGCTAGAAGGCCGAACATGAAGAGGAACTTCATCTTTCAGCATGACAACGACCCAAAGCATATATCCAAATCAACAGAAATCAAAGGAATGGCTTCACCAGAAGATAAAAGTTTTAGAATGGCCCAGCCAGAGCCCAGACCTGAATCCGATTAAAAATCTGTGGGGTGATCTGAAGAGGGCTATGCACAGGAGATGCCCTCACAATCTGACAGATTTGGAGTGTTTTTGCAAAGAAGAGTGGGCAATTCTTGCCAAGTCAAAATGTGCCATGCTGATAGACTCATACTCAAAAAGACTGAGTGCTGTAATAAAATCAAAAGGTGCTTCAACAAAGTATTAGTTTATGGGTGTGCACACTTATGCAACCATATTATTTTATTTTTATATTTTTTATTCCCTCTACCTAAAAGATTTTAGTTTGTTTTTCAATTAAGTGGTACAGTTTATAGGTCACATTAAAGGTGGAAAAGATTCTGAAATGATTTATCTTTGTCTAATTTTTTTTTTTCAAGAACAGAAACCTGACATTTTAAAAGGGGTGTGTAGTCTTTTTATATCCACTATAAATATATATATATATATATATATATATATATATATATATATATATATATATATATTTGGTATCCTATAATTATAGTGTCCCAGAGAAAAAAGTTATCATGTTATTTGTGCGTATAAGTAACGTAAAAATGCAGTACTGCTGTTTTTTTTTTCTTCAATTCCCCTGATAAAGAGTTAAAAAAGTTGATCAGTAAGTTATGTGCACCCTATTAAAAACTACAACTGAGGGGGCGTGGCCGGATTCCGGGAGAAGAAGACGCATAGTAGCTGAGCTCCGTGTGGAACCCCGCTTTGCGGCTCACAGCAACCTCTTAAAGCTCTTTAATTGTACCCACCTGACAGCTCCGGACCGGTACTTTGCCCCACTACCCCTGCTGATGATGACCAGGGGGAAAAATAAAGGTGCACAGACCCAGAAGATGACAGCCTTCTTTCACCCGGCTGCTGGAGCTAATCAAAATGGCGCCGGCTCCCGCCACACAGAGGAGGAGAAGCGATCGTCTGAGGAAGCCACATGCCAGCGGTCCCCTCGGTCTACCTCATCTGTAGACTCCAGTCCACCTGTCATACAAGAATCCAAAAAACAAAAAAGGGTGAGTGACCATCACCTCCATATAACTCCCGCCACAGTCCTTACTGCTTCCCCATGCAAGGACACATGCATCTCAGGGTCCACAATGCAGGATATGCTCATGGACTTAAAAAGATCTATACATAGTGACTTTAAAGATACCATAGCAACCATACACGCTGATATAGCCTCCATAGGGGGAAAAAATGCGCATTTAGAGGACAAGATGGAGAAATTTGTAACCGCACACAATTCCTTGGTGGACAACCACAATTTGGTAGAAGATGATCTGACAGCCATCAAACTTAAAACTGCTGACCTGGAAGATCATTCCAGATGGAACAATGTTTCGATTTAGAAGCATCCCTGAAAGTGTTAATGACTCTCAGCTACATGAATTCATATCTGATCTTATAGTGTCTTACCTACCAGACACCCCTGGGTCAGAGCTAATTATAGATAGAGTGCACCGTTTACCAAAACCGAAATCCCTACCTGCTTCTACTTCCAGGGATGTGTTAGCCAGGATTTATTTCTACCACCTGAAAGAATCCCTAATGAAAGAAGCTAAAAAAAAGTGACATTCCTGAAAGATTTCGTAGTGTACTTCTATTTACAGATCTCTCCCCAGCTACACTCAATAGGAGGGAGTTTCAAATCTATACCAAAGCACTGCAGGATAACAATATCCCTTACAAATGGGGATACCCCGTAAAGCTGATTGTGAGATATCAAAACTCATCACACGTGTTAGTGTCCCCGTAAGAAGCAGCAGAAACTCTCTCTAGATGGAACATCACCATGCCACCAGAGGGCGCCAAAGACAAAGATACAGATCCTTCTCTCAACAACTCACCATCAAGGAAAAAACAATCTAATCTGTCCCAAGAATGGACCAAAGTAGGTAAAACCTAATCCTGATTTATTCCAAAGGGCAATGATTTTGCCTATCACCGTGCCTATTACTCTCTTTCTTTTTCACTGTAGGGGTTCCACACCCTAAATCTCAGAGCCTATCCATCACCTATGTGCTCTTATTCCCTAATGCACTTATCTACTTCTGCCTTCCAAACCAAGTGAAAGGCTTTACACGTTTAAGGTCCCAGTTGGACCATTTGTTAGTTCAATGTTGAATTTTTCTGTTGCTATTCTTTTGTTTCTCAGTAATGTCTCACCAGGCTACACCCAAGGGGACACTTTTTTGAATGCTGATTGCCTGAATATCGCCAGTCAAGAACTCGCTCCCCACCATCTTTACTCTATAATCTTTTGGGTATTGTACTTCAAATTATGTAACTTCACTCATATATGTTTTCTTCAGCTGACTAATTTGGGTATAAAAATATTCTCAGCAAATGTTAAGGGTCTCAACAGCCCTTTTAAATGTTCTACATGTTGGGCAGAGGTGAAGAGACAGAATGCAGACTTTATTTGCATACAAGAATCTCACCTTAATGGGGATGATTTCTGCAGATTTCACCACCCCTCTTTCCCGCATATCTTTTTTCTCCGGCTACAAAAAAAAAAGAGGAGTTATAATAGGCTTTAAGAATACTATAGCCTTCCATTGTCATAGCATATCAATATACAAAGAAGGCAGATACATTATTATGATATGTGATTTCAACAACACCAGATATACATTAGTGAACCTCTATGCCCCTAATAATGACCAGCTTAGATTCATTAAACACACTAAATTGGCCCAAGAAATCAGACAAGGTGCTTTGCTAATTTGTGGTGATTTCAATATGTGTCCAGACTCTTCTATAGACAAACTCCCCCCTACTCCTTACTTTCCATAAAAACTCCTTACTTCAAGAACATCTCTTTAAAGAAGGCTTACATGATACATGGAGAGCCTTTCAAACTAATGAGAAGGATTTTACATTTTTCTCACATCCTCATAACACTTATCCATCATGAATAAATCTATTCTGAATAAGTGGTTACTCGAAAAGGTAATGTCTGTAGTTATCAACAGTATCACTTTGTCCGACTATGCTTTCTCCACCCTCACACTTAACGACAGGTATAACAATAAAGTTTATTCTTCTTGGACACTTAACAATTCTTTGCTACAGAATTCAACAATATGCCTAGATATTGAAAGGTCTCTAAGGGAATATTTTGAGAGTAACGGTAATAATATGGTACTAGAAACCACCTTGTGGAGTGCCCACAAAGCCTTAGGGGTATCCTGTTAAAGCATGCGGTATTTAATAAAAAAAAACTAGAATGCGAATTCTAGATGCATTACTGACCGATATTCAGAACCTTGAAAAGGCCTCCAAATCATCTCTAGATCCTAATATCACTAGTAAACTAAAATCAGCTAGACACCATTTATATCTGCATTTACATGTCAAGGTCGAGTTCCATCTTCGCAAAATTAAAACTGATCAATATTGCCATGGAAATAAAGCCTCAAAAATATTAGCAAATAGGATAAAAAAAAAGAGAGGCTAAAACCAAAATTCCTTATTCATATAATGTTCAAGGGAAAAAACTACTTAATCCTAAACATATAGCGGAGGAATTTTCCAAATATTATACTGATTTATATAATTTGGGATATTCCCAGGAAACTTTTAAACCCACAACTGAATCTATTGATGATTTTCTTAACGGCATTTTCTTGCCAGTCCTATCCCCCATCTCAGCGCCAATTACTTAACTCAAGAATCACATCAATCTCATATTTTCTCCGATTTTAACCCCCTTTTTAAATAGGACATTTAACCCGATTGCCACTCAGGGCTGTATTTCTATGGATATGCTGCGCACTTTAATTATCACCTTACCTAAACCAGGCAAACCCTCAGACAGACCAGCCAATTTTAGACCAATATCATTGCTAAACTCTGATGTTAAAATCTTTGCAAAAATTTTAACTAGTAGATTGGTTAACATTCTTCCCTCTTTGATTTCTAATGATCAAATAGGCTTCGTGTTAAATAGGCAATCTTCAGACGGAACGAGAAGGTTCATAGACCTTGTGGACATGTCTCATACCTCTCGGACGCCTTCTCTGCTCCTATCCCTGGATGCGGAGAAGGCGTTCGATAGGATTTATTGGGACTACATTTATAGAACTCTGAAAAAATTTGGCTTTGGGGATTTTTATCTATCTGCAGTCATGTCCCTTTACTCTAAGCCCTGTGCCTCAGTATATTCCTCTAGTATTTTGTCTGCTCCTTTTAACATTAAAAATGGAACCAGACAGGGATGCCCCATGTCTCCTCTAATTTTTCCCCTCGCAATGGAACCGTTTGCGGTACATATTAGAACATCTCCGCACATCAAAGGTCTAAAAATTGGAAATGAAGAACACCGTATAGGATTATTTGCAGACGATGTGCTAATCCTTACATCTAATCCTACCTCTGCATTATCTGCTATAAACGAGATCATAACCAAATTCGGCGAAGCTTCCTTTTACAAGGTAAATGTTAATAAATCACAAATGCTTGACTTGGGCCTCCCCCTTGCTGACAAACGACTAATTTCTAGTTTATATCAATCTCCATGGGCTAGAGAATCTTTAACCTATTTGGGTATACAACTAACCTATCCCACTAACAAGTTATTCAAAGTCAATTTTTGGCCTCTCCTTAACAAAGTAAAAGAATCGCTTAATAACCTGCATATGGAATCACTATCTTGGCTAGGGAAAATAGCCGCAATTGAAATGGTTATTCTACCCAAAATAATATATATGTTCCGCAATATGCCAATTGCAATCCCCAACTTCCTCCTATAAAAACTTCAAACATTAATTAACCATCATATTTGGGGCAAACTTAAACCTAGGGTGAAAGCTAATATTTTGTACAAACCCTTATCCTCAGGGGGTCTTAATGTCCCTTCAATTAAACACTACTATATATCTTCAATATTAGATCAATTGAGGTATTTAATTAGAGAAGATCTAACTAAAAAATGGGTTTTCCTGGAAAAGCACTTCTTAGGCACATCCAATATTTGACTGCATTTAACCTCTGTAGCCGCTTTCGGTTCGAAACACACCTACCCCCTGACCACTCTAGAAGCGATATCTAAATTGTGGTATTCCCTAGCTAGAACAGAAAAGAAAGTCCCCACTTCTATCTCTTCTGCCCCCTTGAAGATCTGTGAATTAGTATTACCAGATTTACACATTGAAAACTGGGTTGCTTTAGGTATTAATAATATCTCACAGCTATGGAAGGATGGTACATTTATAGATTTCTCTCAAATTCACAAATCTTTTGATATTCCTAACAGAGATTTTTATAAATTCCTAAGAATCAGGCATTTATTGCAGTCTCCAAATTTTTTTTACTTTTACGCCAGTAAACCCCTCCTTATATGAATGGCTTCTTTCGCCTAAAATAGCAGACAAGGGTATAACAAAAGGTTACCAACTCTTAAAAGAGTCCTGTTCTGACCCCTTGGCCTACATACTTGAGTTGTGGAATTCTGAACTAGGTTCTAATGGACCCGATTCAGAATGGCGTGATTCCTTCACAATTACTTCCAAGCTTTTGAGATGGTCTGACCATCTTGAAGGAACTAGGAAAATTTTCTACAGATGGTACAGAACGCCCCATTTCCTAAACAAAATCTTTCCTGACCATCCCCCATACTGCTGGAGAGGGAATAAAGCCATAGGTACCGTATTTTCCGACGTATAAAACGACTGGCCATATAAGACGACCCCCTACTTTTCCTGTTAAAATATAGGGTTTGGGCTATACTCGCCATATAAGACTACCCCTCTTCCAACGCACACCAAATAAAAATTGGGTGGGTCAGCTCTCCCTGCCCAGCCCTTCCTGTTGGGGGGCTGCTTCAGGAGTGGCTGGCCGGGATGCTGCACACGGTGGCTCAGCTAGAGGGCGTCTGTCCCTAAAGCTGGAGAAGGACAGCTACTCCAGTATGGCTCGGAAGTAAAGAGGACCTTTCATTGGTCCAACGATTGTGAGATAATGATATGTATGTGTAGAGCGGTGCCCAGGGATCTCCCTGCACTTACTATTATCCCTGGGCGCAGCTCCGTTCGCCCACTGTGGCCCCAATTACTGGCGCCTGCACCTTATGCTAATTACAGCTAATCTTGCACCTGGGAGGAGACATCCTCTTCTGCCCTGGGTGTCTCCTTCTCCCAGGCTGTAGCGCTGGACAATTGCAGCGCTCAGCTCACAGCCTAGAAGAAAAAAATCCCTGGCCGCCGCTCTACACATACTGGTACATATCATTAGCTAGCAATCGTTGGACCAGTGAAAGGTCCTCTTAAGTTTCAGCACGCCGTATACCGGCTTATAAGACAACACCCGGCGTATAAGACGACCCCCAACTTTTGAGAAGATTTTCATGTGTTATACGCCAGAAAATACAGTACTTATATACATATGTGGTGGAATGCCCCCGGTCCAAAAACTGTGGTTTTTGAATTTATCTCTATCATTTGCTCATTGTCGATTAGTCCATCGCCTAAGCTCGCTCTGCTTTCTATTGGCCTAGGGGACTTCTCTATTTATACGAGATTGATTGTAAGTCATACTATATTTGCTGCTAGCTCCAAAATTGCATCATGCTCAGAAGTCTGATGAGGTCCCCAACAGCAATAGAATATTCAGAGAACTAGATAATAGTTGCTTATATAAAGGATTTTGGGCTTCCTCCAGGAACTCAAAAGCTTCTTTTACTCTAAAATGGGATATTTGGCTCAACCATAAGTTGTGCAAGATTCCTTTGAACTCTTCCATTAGATTTTAAAGTGTTTGCCACTTGGTCTTGTCTTGTTTCAACCGTTGTCTATTACTAGATCCTTATATATGCTGATCTCTGAATATTTCACTAGACCACTGCAATCTGTAATTGATACATTCCTATGACCTTTTCTTTATGTTGTAATGGAAAGCAATACCCATTTCTGTACTATTTCATTTGTACTTGTAACCCATTTAAAAACTAAATAAAAACCTATTGTTAAAAAAAAAAAACACTACAACTTGTCCCACAAAAAAAATAAGCCCTCCTGTAGCTACATTGACGGAAATATAAAAAAGTTATAGCTCTTGAAATACAAAGATTAAAAAATGAAATAAATTGTTTGGTCATTAAGGCCCAAAACAGGCTGGTTGATAAGGGGTTAATATTTTACATGTAATACCCGATTCTATGAAGAAAAGGAAATTTCCACCATTTAAGTTTGTTTTGAAATAATGTTTTTTTTAAAGAATGCTAAAAAGATTTCTGCTCAGTGTTACAACAAAGAAAAAAGTGTTTCTGGTTAATGAGACTGCAGAGGACTTTTTAAGAGCCACAAAGGAGTTTCTTTCAGCAATATCTCTTGAATTATTTTAAGCATTAAGATTTGAAGATTATTCAAGCATATTGTGAGCTAAGATTCGTGGCAGAAAGCTGTATAAGAAACATATGCCAAGACTTCTTTGTGAGTTTTAACTTTTTTCTAATGGTGATATTATGCAAATGCTAGGATTTAGCGTTTATATTCTGCACCAGCAATATTGACAATCTCAATCTTTATCTTCAACATATGCATATGCTCATTTCTTAAGCTTTACTCAAAAGATACAATGAAATGAAACACCAATTACAGCAGTAGAGAATCGAAAGATTGAGAAGGAGCACAATATCCACTGTAGATGTTACAGATTAAGAAGATAAAAATGAACACATAGATACAAATATGAAAACATAGTAAAAATAGATGTGATCAATCAAAAGGCCAAACTGTCTAATACTGACATCTAAACTATAGAATTTTGACTCAATAAATGAACATTAAAAAAGGAATAGTTCCATTTCATTAAAGGGGTTATTCAAAGCTATAACATTTTTTATATGTCTATATAGTGTAGGTAAAAAAAATGAGTCTTTTTCCCCCTTACTACATAGCTTTTCATGTCCTGGTTTTGGCTCAATGAGCAGGAAATGCCTGGAGATGTCCTCTAAGCCAATCACAAGCTGTGACTGGCTGAGCAGATATCTCCTGTAGTGTTGAGCGAGCATGCTCGGCTAAACACCAATTCGGCTAGAGCATCGCTATGCTCGGCACCTCACAGTGTTCGGCCAATGCTTGAGTCAGTGTATTTAAATCTAATTTAGCCTCTATTTCTATGCAGAAGCTTTCTGTACAGTGGGGGAATCCCTCAGTGTGAGTCTGCGGCTTAGGAGTCCCTGCTCTAACTTCATATATAGCTATGTCCATATATGGAGTCAGTGCTTGGGGAAACCCCAGTGTATTTAAATCTAATTTCTGAAAAGTTTCTGCCTGGATTCAAACTCACACCTTCTATATCACAGCCAAGTGCTTTAATGACTACTCTATACAGCTTTGCCCAGGTATATTTAATCTATTTCATTTAATGTTTGTGTGTGTCGTTAAAAGATAACGATAAACACTGACCCCCCCCCCACATTGCCCCGTCCCTTAAAATGGGACCTCCACAGCAGCCCACCACCTTAACTTTGACCTTTACAGCAGCCTTTCCCTTTAACAGTGAGATTCACAGCACACCACCCCCTTGACAGTGAACTCCACAAGGGCCTGCCCCCTTAACAGTGGCCTTTACAGCAATTTTTCCCTTGACACTGACCTCCATAGCAGATCATCCCTTAACTGTGACCTCCAAAGCAGCCTGCCTTTAGGGTGGCCAGATGTCAAGTTTTAGGCCGGACAGTACGACGGTTTTCTGACTCCCTATCCTCCGTCTGGCGTAGGGCCTGGACGGAGACAGGGTTGTCCTTTTGAACAGCTCACTCTCAGACTGCAACACTGTGCTGTCTGAGTGTGAGCTGCAGGGAGAAAGTCACCATCCCTCCCACCTCTGCAGCTGACAGAATTTGATTTTTAACGTCATTTTTTTATATCCCTGATGGCTGAGGATTGGGGGGAGCGTGACCTAACCGGATTGGGTGTTGTGGCTTAGTGGACCTACAAGTTGAGTTTTAACCTAATTCTTTCATGGCCTAACTGGATCGGGGGCATGTCCTTTTGAACAGCTCACTCTAAGACAGCAGCAATGTTCCGTCTGAATTTGAGCTGCAGGGAGAAAGTCACCGTACCTCCCACATCTGCAGCTGACATAAGTTGATTTCTTTATTTTGTCAATCCCCATCGGCTGTGGAGGGGGTGTGGCCTAACCAGATCTGAGGCGTGGCTTAGTGGGACTTGGTGCAGGGTTTTAAGGGTGACTTGAATGGCCACCCTACTTTCCCCCTGAACTGTGATCTCCATAGCACTCCGCTCCCTTAACAGTATCATCCACAGCGCTCTGCCCCATTAAAGATGACCTGCAGCAGTGAAGAGAAATGGCCGAGTTGTTATGGAAACCTTAGGAAATAAGGTACTAAGTGCTATTAGGCCATGGCTTTACTTTAATAGCGATTATCTTGGTGACAGATTTCCTTTAACCCCTTAAGGACACGGCCATATTTCACCTTAAGGACCAGGCCATTTTGTGCAAATCTGACCAGTGTCACTTTATGTGGTGATAACTTTTAAACGCTTTTACTTATGCAGGCCATTCTGAGACAGTTTTTTTTGTCACATATTGTACTTCATGACAGTGGTAAAATGGAGTCGAAAAATTTCATTTTTATTTATGAGAAAATACCAAATTTACCAAAAATTTGGAAAAATTTTCAATTTTCCAAGTTTCAATTTCTCTACTTCTATAATACATTGTAATACCGCCAAAAAAGTTATTGATTTAGATTTCCCATATGTCTACTTTATGTATCGATCATTTTGGGAATGCCTTTTAATTTTTTGGGGACGTTACAAGGCTTAGAAGTTTAGAAGCAAATCTTGAAATTTTTCAGTAATTTTCAAAAATGCACTTTTTAGGGACCAGTTCAGGTCTGAAGTCACTTTGTGAGGCTTACATAATAGAAACCACCCAAAAATGACACCATTCTAGAAACTACACCCCTTGAGCTACTCAAAACTGATTTTACAAATGTCGTTAACCCTTTAGGTTTTCCACAAGAGTTAATGGCAAATGGAGATGAAATCCATTTTAATCCATTTTTTTCAGTAACAAAGCAAACAAAACTCAATATTTATTGCCCCGATTGTGTAGTTTTCAGAAACACCCCATATGTGGTCCTAAACTGCTGTATGGCCAAACGGCAGGGCACAGAATGAAGGGAATGCCATATGCTTTTTGGAAGGCGGATTTTGCTGGACTGGTTTTTTGACACCATGTCCCATTTGAAGCCCCCAGATGCACCCCTAGAGTAGAAACTCCATAAAAGTGACTCCATCTAAGAAACTACACCCCTCAAGGTATTCAAAACCGATTTTAGAAACTTTGTTAACCCTTTAGGTGTTCCACAAGAGTTATTGGCAAATGGAGATTCAATTTCAGAATTTCTATTTTTTGTTACCTTGCCTCAAAAAAATGTAATATAGAGCAACTAAAAATCATATTTACCCTAAAATAGTACAAACAAAACTGCCAACTTATCCCGTAGTTTACAAAATAGGGTCACTTTTTTGGAGTTTCTACTGTAGGGGTGCATCAGGGGGGCTTCAAATAAGACATAGTGTCAAAAAACCAGTCCAGCAAAATCTGCCTTCCAAAAACCATATGGCGTTCCCTTCCGTCTATGCCCTTCCATTTGGCCATACAGCGGTTTCTGCAAACTACAGAATCAGGGTAATAAATATTGAGTTTTGTTTGGCTGTTACCCTTGCTTTGTTACTGGAAAAATGGATTAAAATGGAAAATAGCTGTTTTGGGACCGTTTTAATTTTTTGTTAATTGCATAGTTGATCTGACAGGTTAGATCGAGTGCTATTTCTATAGAGCAGGTTGTTACGGACGCGACAATACCAAATATGACTACTTTTTGGTGTTTTTTGTGTTTCAGTTTTCCATAGCAAAGCATTTTTGAAAAAATGATTTTATTTAGTGTCTTCACATTCTGAAAGCCATATTTTTTTTATTTTTTGGGCGATTGTCCTATATAGGGGCTAATATTTTGAGGTTTGATTGATACTATTTTGAGAGGCATACGCTTTTTGATCGCTTGGTATTGCACTTTTTGTGATGTAAGGTGACAAATGGCTTTATTTACATCATTTTTTTAATGGTATTTACTGGAGGGGTTAGATCATGTGAAATTTTTATAGAACAGGTTTTTACGGATGCGACGATACCTAATATGTGTATTTTTTTTTATTCAGTGATATGTGTTTTTAATTTTACTGTTTTTTTCCATTTTCTTTTTTTCCCCAACTAACTTGGTTCTTAAAGATCCAGTGGGTCTGATGTCAGTATAATACAGTACAGTACACTATATAGTGTACGGTACTGTATTTTTAACTTTTCACTAGTCTGGTCAGACCTCTGCCTTTAGCAGAAGTCAGATCAGACTTACAGTACCATGGCAAGCAGGACGCCTCTGAAAGCGTCCTACTGCCATGGTAACCATCACCCGCTGCCAGAACAGAGCAGCAGGTGATGGGGAGGGAGGGGGACTCCCTTTCTCTGCGATCCCATCAAGAATCGGGGGCTGCAAGGGCACAGCAGCCCCCAATGTGAGAGGGAGGGAGCTCCCTCTTAACCCCTTCCATACAGTGGTCCATACGGACAGCGGTATGGAAGTGGTTAAACTGCTGACATCTGCAGTACAGATGTCAGCAGTTTTTAGCAGAGTGTCAGCAATGTGCTGACACTCTGCTAAAACCACTATACCACCAATGATTACTTCAGAGGAGGTGGGCAGCCTGCCGCACCACCCGCCTCCAGCGCTGCCCACGCCGCCACAATATGATTGGGGACTGCAGGGGGGGTTAAAATTTAACCATATAAGCACATTTTAAGTCTCTGATCAGAGACTGCAGAAAGGGCTGCAAACCGCAGGTCTGAATTGACCTGCTGTTTGCAGGGATCACCGATATGGGGGGGTCACAGGACCCCCTGGGCATTGTAACAAGGTACCTGCTGAATGATTTCAGCAGGTACCTTGTTCCGATCACTGCCGGCTAAGCAGCAGCGATCGGAAATAGTCATGACGTACCAGTACGTCATGTGTCCTTAAGTACCAGGACACCATGACGTACTGGTACGTCATGTGTCCTTAAGGCGTTAAAATTCATCTACAGAAGTGAAGAAAAATAGCTGGGTTGTTATGGTTACCTGGAGTAAAACTGTGTGTGTGGAGAAGAACTGCCAGCGAGCTTCTATTGGCTGATAAGGGTCATGTGACCAGGTTTCTATTGTCTAATGCATTTTTTGGGAATATCTCAGGAACAGTACGTCCCAGAGAGCTGAGACCTGGTCTAAAACCTTTCCGGACACCTGATGTACCTGTATGCCAAATTTCGTGATTGTAAATGTGACGTTGCGGATTACTTAAGTGGACATACATAAACACATACACTCTGCTTTATATAATATATATAAATATATATATATATATATATATATATATATATATATATATATATATATTAGTAAATACACATTTACTACTGCTGTATAGGAACACTTACTACTACTTTGTTTTTGTTTTTTGTTTTTTTAATAGCAAGTGGCCATGCTGCTCTATATTGTAGTGGTTAAAGTTCTTGACTGTGATGCCAAAGCTGTGAGTTCGAATCCCAGCAGAAATTAGGTTTAAATACACTGGGGTGTCCCCAAGCACTGACTCCATATATGGACATAGCTATATATGGAGTCAGAGCAGGGACTCCTAAGCTGAATTAGAGTCCTGACACTCTCCCCTCTTCAGAGCAGGCGGTGCCAGGTTTAATGCTCAGGTTCTACTATTGACTTCCATTGTGCTTGGGTGCTCTATAGTGCACCCGAGCATCGCAAAGTGTTCGTCCAGAACACACAAGCTTTTTGGTGCTCGATCAACACTAATCTCCTGTCATTTGCTATATTGACCCGGACCATGAAGTGAAAACAGCAGCAGCAGGGAACTGATTAGGGCTCATGCACAAGACCATTGTTTTGCGGTCTGTTTTTCACGGATCCGTTGTTCCGCATCTGTGTTTTTTTTTTTTTCTCTGATTTAAGTCCTCTTCCATTCCGTTATTCCATAAAACAAATCTGTATAGTTTCTGTATGCGATCTGTCTTTTGCAGATCGGAAACAGTAACTTATTACTCACTAAACACATCAGCAATACGGGATGGGGATAGCATTTCTACAGTATGGATCCGCAAAATACGGATGACATACGGATGTGTTCCGTGTGCGTTCTGTAATTTTTGCTGACCCATTGACTTAAATGGGGCCTCGGACCGTGATTTGCAGACAATAATTGGATATGCACTACTTTTTTGCTGAACGGCCATGCGGACAAACGGAAACTGAATGCACACGGAGTAACTTCCGTATTTTCTACAGCCCCATTGAAGTGAATGGTTTCACATATGGGCCGCACAGAAAATGGAACGGAAGTGGGAAAAAAAAAAATTGTCGTGTGCATGAGCCCTAAACCCTATATATTAGAAAAAAAATTTGATATAACTACATTCTATTTCAAAACTTGTACTCTACTCAAGATGTTCACAGTTTGCATCCATTTATCATCGGATAATGGCTACTGTTGGTGTTCTGTTGCAGTGGCCATGCTTTTACAACTACATTATTATCATCTCTAATTTTTCTGGTTAGGTTCAATAGAGCATGAATTCCAGTCTCGGGCTGACCACCTCTCTGCAGGCCTGTATTAATAAGGCTACATGCACATGACCGTTGGTGTTTTGCGGTCCGCAAATCGCGGATCCGCAAAACACGGAAGCTGCTCCGCGTTCCGATCCGCAAATTGCAGAACGGAGCGCGGCCCATTATAGAAATGCCCAAGAATAGGAAATGCTCAATTTTTTTTGCGGGGGCACCGATTGGAGCCACGGATGCGGACAGCACAACAGCGGCCGTGTGCATAAGGCCTTAATCAAATGCATAGTACTAGAGCCACTGTCCTACTTGATTGTATTCATGAGTTTCAGTGAATCCCCTTGTTTTATTACTCCTGATGCTACTTTAACCCCTTAACCCATAGCGCCATATAAATATGGCGTTATGCGTCTGCGCCTGTATGGAGTGGGCCTCTGCAGCAGGCTCACTCCATAAACAGCGGGTGCTGACTGTATGATATAGCCTGTACCGGAAGCACTGACAGGAAGCAGCAATTGTGCGGCCACTACTGTCATTTAACCTCTCAGATGCCGTGATCAATGCTGATCACGGCACCTCTGAGTGAAGGCAGTGGGATGCGGCTCCCTCTTCCTTCCGTTAGGCGCTCCAGCTTTGAAATCACGGGGCCCCAATCAGTTGCCATGGCAGCCTGGACACCATTGAAGCAATCCAGGCCTGTCATGGCTTTCTCCATACTGAGCTATGCACGGGACATAGCTCAGAATGGAGAGTGTAAAAATCATATTCACCCTAATAGATCTCTAAGGGGGCTAATAGTTATTTAAAAAAAAGTTCAAAAAGTTCAAAAAAAACTAAACACCAATATATTACAAGTTTAAATCACCTCCCTTTCCCAATTTTACATATAAAATCCGAAAATGTCTGAACTATTAAAATATAAAAACAAAATTCCTGTGCGGTGAGTGGCGTAACAGAAATGATAAAAAAAAAAAAAAACCTGATTTGCAATTTTTTTTGTCATCTTGTCCCCCCAAAAATTGAATAACAGTGATCAAAAAGTCTAACATACTACAAAAATGGCACCAATAAAAACTACAGTTTGTTACGCAAAAAATCAAGCCCTCATACAGCTCTGGAGACTGAAATATAAAAGAGTTATGATTGTCAGAATATGGTGATGCAAAGAAAATTTAGATTTTTCCAAAGTGTTTTTTTTTTTTTTTTAGTAGTAAAACAAAAACAAAAATATTCAAGTTTGGTATTGTCGCAATTGTATTTGGCCGCAGAATAAGGATGTCAGGTCATTTTTATTACATTGTGAACCCTGTGGTGTCAAAACCCCAAAAACCTTGCAGGAATTGTGTTTTCTTTTCAATTTTGCCACACAAAGAATATTTTTCCTGTTTTCTTATACAAGACATGGTAAATTAAATGGTGGCATTATAAAATGTATCTTGTCCTGCAAAAAATAAGCCCTCATATAACTATGTGAACGGAAAAATAAAAAATGTTATGGCTATTGGAACGTGGGGAGTAAAAAATCCAATATGAAAAAATGGAAATAGACCAGGTCTTTAAGCGGTTAATGAACAAATCACAGCATCTGAAGAGCACAAACATAAGCAAGCAATGCTCAGTGTAGACTCTAACAGTTTATATGGGTACAGTTCTGTCGATGATTATTATAAGGATTTTCGGAAATTTTTTTTTACTGATGGATAGGTCCAGTACCTGATCGCTTGGTGTCTGACACCCGGTTCCCCTGCCGATTAGCGGTTTTGAGAAGGCAGTGGCGCTCCGATGAGCACTGCGGCCTTCTCACAGCTCACCAAGCAAAGTGCCGTACATAGTATAGTGGCAGTGCTTGGTATCACAGCTCAGCCCCATTTACTTGAATGGGGCTGAGCAGCTCCTAGGCCACATGAACGATGAACGTGACATCACTGGCCTAGGAAAAGCTGAAAAGCACTGCTACCTTCTATAACAGAGGTGGGGGTCCCAGGTATCTGACACTCAGCAATCAGTAAAAATATCTCGGAAAATCCCTTTAAGGAAAGGTGAGTATAAAAAGCTCTGCTGTTGCATCAGAATCACAGGTAACATTATCTCAGTAGATAAGCACCCAATAAGAGCCCAGTATTAGTGCCCATAAAGCATTCCATGTGAACTCCACACATTTCTCCATCATGTGGAATGGTATGGGGGGTAATTACTGTATTTCTTTAAAATATGCATAGTAATATTTGTGTTGACTATAACAATTTATTTCAACTGTGCAGTAAGCTCTGGGGAACCTCAAAGAACCACAGTGGAAAATGCAGCATTCAACCAGTTAAACAAAGTCCATGTTTTATTGGACTTTATCAACCGGTTGAGCACTGGAGTCTGTATTTTTCACTGTGATTCCTGGAGGTCTCCCAGAGCTTACTACACATTCTTTATCAAGTCCAGTGTTCTGTTGTGACTTTGTCTGGACACAGGCTGCTAACCATTAGTGTTGATCACGAATTTTCGAATTGCGAATTTTAATCGGGAATATCGGCACTTGATGAATTTGCGAATATTTAGAATATAGCAAAATATATTCGCAATTGCGAATATTCGTTTTTTTAAATACCAGTTTATGCGAATTTTTATGCAAATTTTCGCAAACAAGAAAGTAATGTCATCGTTTTCTTGATTGCGAAAATTCGCTGATAAAAATTAGCATAAAATTAGCATAAAAATTTATTTTCGCAATCAAGAAAATAATGACTGGAGATTACAAATATCACCCAAATATTCGCGAAATATCGCAAATTCGAATATTGACCCTGCCGCTCATCACTACTAACCATCACTTGGGTTATTTACCCCCCTGTCTATGCTTTATTAGTCATTGAGACTCATCACAACCTAACCAGGTGAGAGCATTACCACACAAGCTTTGTGGATCTTACTAGTGCTGATCGAGCAACAAAGTGCTTGTGTGTTCATAGCCAGTTACTTTATAAAAAAAAAAAAAAATATATATATATATATATATATATATATATATATTTATAAATATCTTCTTCTGTATAGGAATACTTACTAGTAGTGAGCTCCCCCTAGTGGTAGTAGTTGGTATTCCTATATAGTAGAAGTCTCTTTTTTTTAAAGCAACTGGCTATGTAGCTATTATAGCTGAGTGGTTAGAGTTCTGGGCTGTGAGGCGGGAACTGTCAGTTCAAATTCCACCACAAACTTTTCAGAAAAAGAGATTAAATTTATATATTTTTAATAATTGGAAAATATGTATGGCACAAAATAAATGTGTAAATACTAAAAAAATTATAATAAATATATATATATATATATATATATATATATATATATATATATATATATACAAAGTTTGTGACGGGATTCAAACTCACAGTGTCTACATCACAGCCCAGAAATGGAATCACTCAGCTTAATAGCTGCATAGCCAGTTGCTTAAAAAAAAATAAAAAATAATATATATATATATATATATATATATATATATACACACATACTAATACAAAAAAGATTAGCAGCACACAGCAAACAGTTAATGGGTGCAGATCCTCATACCACTGACAAAGTGGTTCCAGTATCCAGCAAATCCAAAGAGAGAGGCCACACACCAAAGCCAAAGATGAAAACGTGGATCCTTTATTCCCTTAGCAACGTTTCAACCACTCATTGTGGTCTTTATCAAGACCACAATGAGTGGTTGAAACGTTGCTAAGGGGAATAAAGGATCCACGTTTTCATCTTTGACTTTGGTGTGCGGCCTCTCTCTTTGGATTTGCTATATATATATATATATATATATATATATATATATATATAAACTTCTACTGTATATGAATACTTACTACTACCACTTGGGGGAGCACACTACTAGTAAGTATTCCTATACAGAAGAAGTTTTGTTTTATTTTTTTAGTAACGTAACTGGCTATACAGCTTTGATAGCTGAGAGGTTAGGTGTTTTGCTTCTAATGTGGAAGGTCCTGAGTTTTAATCCCACCAAAGGCGTTTCTGAAATACAGGCTAAATTTGATTTAAATACACTGGGGTGTCCCCAAGCACTGACGCTATGTATGGAGTCAGAACAGGGACCCCTAAGCCATGGACTTGCACTAAGGGATTCCCCCACTATAGAGCGATCTTCTGCATTTTATTTTCTGTAACAATTTATTTCAACTGACATGTATGATTCTTTGGATGGTTGGACATATGGATGTTAATTGTGCACATTAGTAACATTTTCTTGTAGGTCATTAATTTAATGAAAATTGTTTTATTCCTTAAACACAATAAAGTTTTTGTTGCATGCATCTTTCACCTATGACATAACGGGGAACATATATGTGTATTTGTGCCTAGAATCTGTCGACCATTGTATCTATTTTTCTGGTGTACAACCCTTGCATGTTATATATTACTCTGCTGTATGTAAATGTGTTACAATTTGCACCTACTAGACATGTTTTATTTTTAGCTGTGCAGTGGCAATGGTGGAAGCCTAGTATTCCACAAACAAATTCCAATAAGCTTACAGTTGATCAGTGAGGGGTGCTGGGAGCTGGACCCCATGGATTTGCTATTGATGACCTAACCCAATGATAGGTCAACAATATTGTGAAACCAGAATGAATGCTGAGGTCATGTAATCCAGCCAGTACTTGCTTGTTTGCGCATTTGTGCCGCATGCAACTCATGGCTGGCTTAATTTACAGCAGAAGAAACATGAATTTTACCAAAACACTTTAACCCCTTAGTGATTGCTAATATACCTTTTTGCGGCAGTCACTAAGGGGCTGCAGATGCTGCTTCTGACACGTGCAGCGTCCACAGCTGACTTATCTCATTTTAGTCAGCTACAATATTTCAGTGCCTTATTGCGCCTGATGAAGTGTCCATACAAAAGGGACACAAACGCATTGAGCTATTCTAGGGCCCCCTATTCTGACTAGGTGTTGGTGGTAATTAGGAAGCACAGGGTCAACACTATTGAGGAACAGTTTTATAGCGTTTAAGCTTTAGATATACATTCTAACTCCATTGATCACCCTGTTAGCTTTCATACAATACCTTAACCAGGGACTTTGAGGAGAGATATAAAATCTGAGACTCTTAGCCAATACATGTTGATCAAAACACATCTGTTGCCACCTACCCAGCGCCAAGTTGGTCTCAGTTCAGGCAGGTCCTATGCTAAACCTACCTATGCCGTTATGCATTTATGTTCAGGAGCGCAGACCCTGCACATATAGTGTGTTGCGCCTAGTTACCTCTATGTGCAACAGCAACCAATGAGAGGAGGAGCACACACACCTATATGTACCACCTAATCAAGGTAACCTGTTACAAAGGTGGGGCAAAACTGCACATAAAATGACAGTTTCCCAAACTCTGCAATAGTGGACAGGGCTGCATGGAGTGAAGGTTTTGGTTTAGAGAATGTCAGGAGAACATCGTCAGCATATAAGGAGATACAATGTTGCGAGTTTCCTATCTCTATACCTTGTATATCTGAATGTTTAGGTATCGCCTGGGCCAATGGCTCCATAGCAATTACAAAGATAAGCGGGGATAGCGGGGATGCCTGGCGTGTCCCATTGGTGATCAGGAAATCATCTGACACCACTCCGTTTACAAACACCTTGGCTGTTGGAAATGAATATAGTGCCTTAATTGCCATGGTAAAGGGCTCACCCAGGACCATTTGTCTCAGGACGGCCAGCATATGCGGTGAAATGCCTTTGCAGCGTCCCAAGTGACCAGTACTGCCTCTGTTTTCGTATGTTCAATATAGTCAATGAGATTTAAGGCTCTCCTAGTATTATCAGTGATTTGTCTGCCTTTCACGAACCCTACTTGGTCTTTCCCTATCAGTAAGGGGAGTACTCGTGACAATCTTAAAGTAAGGTCCTTGGCATATATTTTTAGGTCTGTATTAAGCAACGAGATTGGCCTGAAGTTTTTAGGTCTGTCCAGTGTTTTGTCTGGCTTGGGTAGTTCTATGATTGTAGCAGACAATGTTTTGTTAGGGAATGACCCCTCTTTAAAGGCCTGTGTCAAAACAGAAAGTAGTTGGAGGAGAAGATCCGAAAAGGATTTATAATAAGTGTTAGTCCAGACCATCTGGGCCAGGGGATTTATTATTAGGGAGAGACTTTATGATAATACGCAAAGTTAGGGGGAGGGACAGTTTATCACTATGTTCTTTAGAGAGTGTTGGTAGATTTAAAATGGAGAGATAATCGTTGATATGTCAAATGGGGGTTTCCTGTACCAGACCTAAAGAACCCAGGTTATATAGGGATTGGTAATATTCCATAAACTGGTTGGAGATAGCCTTAGGGTTGTACACTTTGTGTCCTGTGGTGGAATGGAGTAGATAAGGGATTCTAGCTTTGGCATTTCTGTGCTAAATACGTCTAGCGAGTAAGTTCCTTCCTTCCTTCCTGCTTTATTATCCTGCGAAGAGTACATGGATCTGACTGAGGTGAAGTCTTTGTCATGGCGGTGAAGAAGGCACTCCCTGAGTTGCAATCTAAGGTTTATTATTTGGGTAGTACAGGCATGGTTCAAGTTGGCCTTGTTCAATGCATCCACAGAACTGTGCTAAGATGAATTGTATTTTGAGTTCTCTCTCTTTTTTTCAGCCTATGACCCTGTTGAATAAAAATCCCCCTAATAAATGCCTTATGGGCATTTCATAAGCTGTGAGGATTGGTCACCGAGCCAGAATTATTTTCAAAGTATTCTGCTATTGCTGTGCGAAGTCTAAAGTTTGAGGAAGGGTGTAAAATTAAATATGGATTACATTTCCACAGAGTTTCCCAAGCACTTTAAGTCTCTAATAGTGACAGGGATATGGCAGCATGGTCTGACCAATTTATCATCTCTATTGTAGACTCTGGGGCCGATTGGAGAAGGGAGCGGCTGATGAGGAACATATCAATACGGGAGTATGTATGGTGGACAGAGGAGAAAAATGTGTAATCTTTTTTCCCACTATGATGCAACCTCCAATTATCATATACACCATAGTTCCTCCTGGTGGAGTAGAGGAGATAGAGGGTGTTCCCCATGTCTGCTGGTGGTTGTGGAGTCTAATCATAACTCCGCTACAGTGTTGAAGTATACACAAATGATTAAATGGCCCTGTTTTGCCTTCAAGATTTTTGCCAATACCTTGTGCAGAAACCACACTTGGTGTGTATTTGGTGCATAGATGGACACTATTGTGTAGGTAACATTGTTAAGCTGGCATACCAGGATTATATATCTCCCTTGGCTGTCAAAAACTGATCTATCTAGCTGAAATACCACAGTATTTTTAACTGGAATCAAAACTCCTCTTTGTTTCTTGGAAAAGTTGTCTTGCATAATATGTGGGTATAGGTTATGTTTAGAGTTGAGCGAACCCGAACTGTATAGTTCGGGTTCGTACCGAATTTTGGGGTGTTCAGGACACGGACCCGAACATTTTCAAAAAAGTTCGGGTTCGGGTCCGTTGTTCAGCGATTTCTTCCCGCTTTCTGAAGGGCTGCACAGCAGCCAATAAGCTAGCGTTTTAATTCTTGCCCTAAGAAGCCATCACAGCCATGCTTACTAATGGCATGGCTGTGATTTGCCAAGTGCAGAATGTGACCCAGCCTCTATTTAAGCTGGAGTCACGTAGCACCGCACATCACTCTGCTCTGATTAGTGTAGGGATAGGATGCAGCTGCTGTGAGGGCGAGATTAGGAAGGAAAACTCAGCAAAAAAACCTAATGAAGTGATGGATCTACAGCTGAGAATCATTCAACTTCTGCTAGTTAATTGCTCACTGGTTTTTAGGCTGCACAGAGCATTTTTTTTAATGGTGTCCGGCAAAGGATATATTTTTTTCTGGGGTGAAATTCTATTTCCAAAATAGCAATAACGTAAATCAGTGGTTTCAGCTGTGGCTGGCCAAGTTTAATAGTGTCCGGCAAAGGATATATTTTGTTCTGGGGTGAAATTCAATTGCCAAAATAGCAATACCGTGAATCAGTGGTTTCAGCTGTGGCTGGCCAAGTTTAATAGTGTCCGGCAAAGGATAGATTTTGTTCTGGGGTGAAATTCAATTGCCAAAATAGCAATACCGTGAATCAGTGGTTTCAGCTGTGGCTGGCCAAGTTTAATAGTGTCCGGCAAAGGATAGATTTTGTTCTGGGGTGAAATTCAATTGCCAAAATAGCAATCCCCTAAATCTGGTGTCCCAGCAGTGGTTTGCCAAGTTTAATAGTGTCCGGCAAAGGATAGATAATTTTCTGGGGTGAAGTTCAATTGCCAAAATAGCAATACCGTAAATCAGTAGGTTCAGCTCTGGCTGGCCAAGTTTAATAGTGTCCGGCAAAGAATAGATTTTGTTCTGGGGTAAAATTCAATTGCCAAAATAGCAATAACGTAAATCAGTGGTTTCAACTGTGGCTGGCCAAGTTTAATAGTGATCGACAAAGGATATATTTTTGTTCTGGGGTGAAATTCAATTGCCAAAAGAGCAATACCGTAAATCAGTGGTTTCAGCTGTGGCTGGCCAAGTTTAATAGTGTCCTGCAAAGGATAGTTAATAGAGATGAACTTCCCGAAAATATTCGGTTCGGGATCCGAACTCGACCCGAACTTTATCCCAAACCCGAACCCCATTGAAGTCAATAAGGGGACCCGAACTTTTAGGCACTAAAAAGGCTGTAAAATAGTCCAGGAACGGGCTAGAGGGCTGCCAAAGGCAGCAAAATGTAGGTAAGTCCCCTGCAAACAAATGTGGATAGGGAAATTAATTAAAATAAAATAAAATAAATAAAATTTAACCAATATCAATTGAAGAGAGGTCCCACTGCAAGGAATCATGCGTCATATCATCCAACACTGGAGAAGGCCACTTTCAGTTATTTCGGCCCAGCACCCAGACAGAGGAGAGAGGTCCCAGAGCAAGGAATCATGCGTCATATCAACCACCACCGGAGAAGGCCACTCTCAGTTATTTCGGCCCAGCACCCAGACAGAGGAGAGAGGTCCCACAGCAAGGAATCATGCGTCATATCACCCACCACCGGAGAAGGCCACTTTCAGTTATATCGGCCCCAGCACCCAGACAGAGGAGAGAGGTCCCACAGCAAGGAATCATGCGTCATATCACCCACCACTGGAGAAGGCCACTTTCAGTTATTTTGGACCCAGCACCCAGACAGAGGAGAGCGGTCCCACAGCAAGGAATCATGCGTCATTTCACCCACCACTGGAGAAGGCCACTTTCAGTTATTTCGGCCCAGCACCCAGATCGAGGATACAGGTCCCACAGCAAGGAATCATGCGTCATATCACCCACCACTGGAGGAGGCCACTTTCAGTTATTTATGCCCCACCACCCAGACAGAGGAGAGAGGTCCCACAGCAAGGAATCATGCGTCATATCACCCACCACCGGAGAACGCCACTTTCAGTTATTTCGGACCCAGCACCCAGACAGAGGAGAGTGGTCCCACAGCAAGTAATCATGCATCATTTCACCCACCACTGGAGAAGGCCACTTTCAGTTATTTCGGCCCAGCACCCAGACCGAGGATACAGGTCCCACAGCAAGGAATCATGCGTCATATCACCCACCACTGGAGAAGGCCACTTACAGTTATTTATGCCCCACCACCCAGACAGAGGAAAGAGGTCCCACAGCAAGGAATCATGTGCCACATCAGCCACCACCGGAGAAGGCCACTTTCAGTTATTTCGGCTCCAGCACCCAGACAGATGAGAGAGGTCCCACAGCAAGGAATCATGCGTCATATCACCCACCACCGGAGAAGGTCACTTTCAGTAATATCGGCCCCAGCACCCAGACAGAGGAGAGAGGTCCCAAAGCAAGGAGTCATGCGTCATATCACCCACCACTGGAGAAGGCCACTTTCAGTTATTTCGGCCCAGCACCCAGACAGAGGAGAGAGGTCCCACAGCAAGGAATCATGCGTCATATCACCCATCACTGGAGAAGGCCACTTTTAGTTATTTCGGCCCAGCACCCAGACCGAGGATACAGGTCCCACAGCAAGGAATCATGCGTCATATCACCCACCACTGGAGAAGGCCACTTACAGTTATTTATGCCCCACCATCCAGACAGAGGAAAGAGGTCCCACAGCAAGGAATCATGCGTCATATCACCCACCACCGGAGAAGGCCACTTTCAGTTATTTCGGCTCCAGCACCCAGACAGATGAGAGAGGTCCCACAGCAAGGAATCATGCGTCATATCACCCACCACAGGAGAAGGTCACTTTCAGTAATATCGGCCCCAGCACCCAGACAGAGGAGAGAGGTCCCACAGCAAGGAATCATGCGTCATGTCACCCACCACTGGAGAAGGCCACTTTCAGTTATTTCGGCCCAGCACCCAGACAGAGGAGAGAGGTCCCACAGCAAGGAATCATGCGTCATATCACCCACCACTGGAGAAGGCCACTTACAGTTATTTATGCCCCACCACCCAGACAGAGGAAAGAGGTCCCACAGCAAGGAATCATGTGCCACATCAGCCACCACCGGAGAAGGCCACTTTCAGTTATTTCGGCTCCAGCACCCAGACAGATGAGAGAGGTCCCACAGCAAGGAATCATGCGTCATATCACCCACCACCGGAGAAGGTCACTTTCAGTAATATCGGCCCCAGCACCCAGACAGAGGAGAGAGGTCCCAAAGCAAGGAGTCATGCGTCATATCACCCACCACTGGAGAAGGCCACTTTCAGTTATTTCGGCCCAGCACCCAGACAGAGGAGAGAGGTCCCACAGCAAGGAATCATGCGTCATATCACCCATCACTGGAGAAGGCCACTTTTAGTTATTTCGGCCCAGCACCCAGACCGAGGATACAGGTCCCACAGCAAGGAATCATGCGTCATATCACCCACCACTGGAGAAGGCCACTTACAGTTATTTATGCCCCACCATCCAGACAGAGGAAAGAGGTCCCACAGCAAGGAATCATGCGTCATATCACCCACCACCGGAGAAGGCCACTTTCAGTTATTTCGGCTCCAGCACCCAGACAGATGAGAGAGGTCCCACAGCAAGGAATCATGCGTCATATCACCCACCACAGGAGAAGGTCACTTTCAGTAATATCGGCCCCAGCACCCAGACAGAGGAGAGAGGTCCCACAGCAAGGAATCATGCGTCATGTCACCCACCACTGGAGAAGGCCACTTTCAGTTATTTCGGCCCAGCACCCAGACAGAGGAGAGAGGTCCCACAGCAAGGAATCATGCGTCATATCACCCATCACTGGAGAAGGCCACTTTTAGTTATTTCGGACCCAGCACCCAGACAGAGGAGAGAGGTCACACAGCACGGAATCATGCGTCATTTCACCCACCACTGGAGAAGGCCACTTTCAGTTATTTATGCCCCACCACCCAGACAGAGGAGAGAGGTCCCACAGCAAGGAATCATGCATTATATCACCCACCACCGGAGAAGGCCACTTTCAGTTATTTCGGCCCCAGCACCCAGACAGAGTAGAGAGGTCCCACAGCAAGGAATCATGCGTCATATCACCCACCACCGGAGAAGGCCACTGTCAGTTATTTCGGCCCCACCACCCAAACAGAGGAGAGGTTCATTCAACTTTGGGTTGCACCGCAAGATCATGGTAAAGTTAAAAAAATGAGGATTCAATAAAGAAGTGCCCCGGAGTACAAGAATACATGGTTGAGGGGGAGGCAGTTATAAATGTCTATTCTGCACAAGGGAGGCACAGGTCCTGTGGGATCCATGCCTGGTTCATTTTTATGAACGTCAGCTTGTCCACGTTGGCTGTGGACAGGCGGCTGAGTTTGTCAGTAATGACGCCCCCTGCCATGCTGAATACACGTTCAGACAAAACGCTGGCCGCCGGGCAGGCCAGCACCTCCAAGGCATAAAATGCTAACTCTGGCCACGTGGACAATTTGAAGACCCAGAAGTTGAATGGGGCCGAACCATCAGTCAGTACGTGGAGGGGTGTGCAGATGTACTGTTCAACCATGTTAGTGAAATACTGCCTCCTGCTAACACATTCCGGATCAGGTGGTGGTGCAGTTAGCTGTGGCGTGGAGACAAAACTTTTCCACATTTCTGCCATGCTAACCCTGCCCTCAGAGGAGCTGGCTGTGACACAGCTGCGTTGGCGACCTCTTGCTCCTCCTCTGCCTTTGCCTTGGGCTTCCACCTGTTCACCTGTGACATTTGAGAATGCTCTCAGGAGCGCGTCTACTAGCGTGCGCTTGTACTCGCGCATCTTCCTTTCGCGCTCCAGTGCAGGAAGTATGGTGGGCACATTATCTTTGTACCGGGGATCCAGCAGGGTGGCAACCCAGTAGTCCGCACACGTTAAAATGTGGGCAACTCTGCTGTCGTTGCGCAGGCACTGCAGCATGTAGTCGCTCATGTGTGCCAGGCTCCCCAGAGGTAAGGACAAGCTGTCCTCTGTGGGAGGCGTATCGTCATCGTCCTCCGTATCCCCCCAGCCACGCACCAGTGATGGGCCTGAGCTGTGTCGGGTGCCACCCCGCTGTGATCCTGCTTCATCCTCATCCTCCTCCACCTCCTCCTCATCCTCCTCGTCCTCCAGTAGTGGGCCCTGGCTGGCCACATTTGTACCTGGCCTCTGCTGTTGCAAAAAACCTCCCTCTGAGCCACTTCTAACAGTCTGGCCTGAAAGTGCTAAAAATGACCCCTCATCCTCCTCCTCCTCCTCCTGGGCCACCTCCTCTTCCATCATCGCCCTAAGCGTTTTCTCAAGGAGACATAGAAGTGGTATTGTAACGCTGATAACGGTGTCATCGCCACTGGCCATGTTGGTGGAGTACTCGAAACAGCGCAACAGGGCACACAGGTCTCGCATGGAGGCCCAATCATTGGTGGTCAAGTGGTGCTGTTCCGCAGTGCGACTGACGCGTGCGTGCTGCAGCTGAAACTCCTCTATGGCCTGCTGCTGCTCGCACATTCTCTCCAGCATGTGCAAGGTGGAGTTCCACCTGGTGGGCATGTCGCATATGATGCGGTGAGCGGGAAGGCCGAAGTTCCGCTGTAGCGCAGACAGGCGAGCAGCAGCAGGATGTGAACGCCGGAAGCGCTCACAGACGGCACGCACTTTATGCAGCAGCTCTGACATTTCACAGTAGTTGTGAATGAACTTCTGCACCACCAAATTCAGCACATGCGCCAGGCAAGGGATGTGCGTTAAACCGGCTAGTCCCAGAGCTGCGACGAGATTTCGCCCATTATCGCACACCACCAGGCCGGGTTTGAGGCCCACCGGCAGAAACCACTCGTCGGTCTGTTGTTCAATACCCCGCCACAACTCCTACGAGGTGTGGGGCCTGTACCCCAAACATATGAGTTTCAGAATGGCCTGCTGACGTTTTCACCGGGCTGTGCTGAAGTTGGTGGTGAAGGTGTGTGGCTGACTGGATGAGCTGGTGGAAGCAGAGGAGGAGGAAGCCGAGTAGGAGGAGGAGGCTACAGGAGGCAAAGAATGATTCCCTGCGATCCTTGGCGGCGGAAGGACGTGCGCCAAGGATATCTCCGCCTGCGGCCCAGCCGCCACTACATTTACCCAGTGTGCAGTTAGGGAGATATAGCGTCCCTGGCCGTGCTTACTGGTCCACGTATCTGTGGTTAGGTGGACCTTGCCACAGATGGCTTTGCGCAGTGCACACTTGATTTTATCGGATACTTGGTTGTGTAGGGAAGGCACGGCTGTCTTGGAGAAGTAGTGGCGGCTGGGAACAACATACTGTGGGACAGCCATGGACATCAGCTGTTTGAAGCTGTCTGTGTCCACCAGCCTGAATGACAGCATTTCAAAGGCCAGTAGTTTAGAAATGCTGGCATTCAGGCCCAGGGCTCGAGGGTGGCTAGGTGGGAATTTACGCTTTCTCTCCAAAGTTTGTGAGATGGAGAGCTGAACGCTGCCGTGTGACATGGTGGAGATGCTTGGTGACGCAGGTGGTGTTGTCGGTGGCACATCCTCTGTTTGGTGGGTGGCAGGTGCCAACGTTCCTCCCGATGCGGAGGAAGAGGCCGAGGCAGCAGCACAAGAGGGAGCAGGGGGAGCCAGAGTGAGTTCCTTGCTTTTAAGGTGTTTACTCCACTGCAGTTCATGCTTTGCATGTAGATGCCTGGTCATGCAGGTTGTGCTAAGGTTCAGAACGTTAATGCCTCGCTTCAGGCTCTGATGGCACAGCGTGCAAACCACTCAGGTCTTGTCGTCAGCACATTGTTTAAAGAAGTGCCATGCCAGGGAACTCCTTGAAGCTGCTCTTGGGGTGCTCGGTCCCTGGTGGCGAAGGCCAGTAGCAGGCGAACTCTCTTGGAGGCGGCTGTTCTGCTTTTGCCCCCTGCTCTCTCTTTTGCTACTCTGTTGGCTCGGTCTCACCACTGCCTCTTCCTCTGAACTATGAAAGTCAGTGGCACGACCTTCATTCCATGTGGGGTCTAGGACGTCATCGTACCCTGCATCGTCTTCCACAAAGTCTTCCTCCCTGACCTCCTGTTCGGTCTGCACACTGCAGAAAATCGCAGAAGTTGGCAACTGTGTTTCGTCATCATCAGAGACGTGCGGACTCCAATGAGGTGGTATTCCCATGTCCTCATCATCAGGAAACATCAGTGGTTGTGCATCAGTGCATTCTATGTCTTCCACCACTGGGGAAGGGCTAGGTGGATTCCCTTGGGAAACCCTGCCAGCAGAGTCTTCAAACAGCATAGGAGACTGCTGCATAACTTGAGGCTCAGACAGTTTCCCTGATATGCATGGGGTGATGTGACAGACTGATGGGCTTGGTTTTCAGGTGCCACCTGTGCGCTTTCTGCAGAAGACTGGGTGGGAGATAATGTTGTGAACATGCTGGATCAACTGTCGGCCACCCAATTGACTAGCTCCTGTACCTGCTCAGGCCTTACCATCCTTAGAACGGCATTGGGCCCCACCAAAAATCGCTGTAAATTCTGGCGGGTACTGGAACCTGAGGTAGTTGGTTCAATAGGACATGTGGCTGTGGCAGAATGGCCACGTCCTCTCCCAGCACAAGAGGGTACACTAACACCACCACGACCGCGTCCGCATCCCTAACTAGATGTTTTCCTCATTGTAACCGTTCACCAAGCACCACAATAAGAAAAAAAATATTTGGCCCAATGAATTGATTTCAAATTCAGGCCTTTTTTTACAGGCGCCTAACACTATCTGCCTATTTATTTATGTAGCATATTACACAAATCCAGACACAGCAGTAGACACTGATTTAGGGGAATATCTCTTTTAGGGCTAGTATTTAGGCCCTGTATGAAAGGTATCCTTTTGTGGACAGATTTTCAATTGGCCTGCAACAGCTCGAACACGAGATTCAGGGTATTGCTATTTTGGCAATTGAATTTCACCCCAGAACAAAATATATGTTTTTGCAGACACTATGAATTTTGGCCTGCAACAGCTGGGACACCAGATTCAGGATATTGCTATTTTGGCAATTTAATTTCACCCCAGAACAAAATATATGTTTTGGCGGACACTATGAATCTTGGCCTGAAACAGATGGGATACCAGATTCAGGATATTGCTATTTTGGCAATTGAATCTAACCCCAGAACAAAATATATCTTTTGGCGGAAACTATTAATCTTGGCCTGCAACAGCTGGGACACCAGATTCAGGGTATTGCTATTTTGGCAATTGAATTTGACCCCAGAACAAAATATATGTTTTGGCGGACACTATGAATCTTGGCCTGCAACAGCTGGGACACCAGATTCAGGGTATTGCTGTTTTGGAAATTGAATTTCACCCCAGAACAAAATATATGTTTTGGCGGACACTATTATACTTTGCCAGCCACAGCTGAAACCACTGAATTATGGTATTGCTATTTTGGCAATTGAATTTCACCCCAGAACAAAATATATGTTTTGGCGGACACTATGAATCTTGGCCTGCAACAGCTGGGACACCAGATTCAGGGTATTGCTATTTTGGCAATTGAGTTTAACCCCAGAACAAAATATATGTTTTGGAGGACACTATGAATCTTGGCCTGCAACAGCTGGGACACCAGATTCAGGGTATTGCTATTTTGTCAATTGAATTTCACCCCAGAACAAAATGTATGTTTTGGCGGACACCATTATACTTTTCCAGCCACAGCTGAAACCACTGATTTATGGTATTGCTATTTTGGCAATTGAATTTCACCCCAGAACAAAATATATGTTTTGGCGGACACTATGAATCTTGGCCTGCAACAGCTGGGACACCGGATTCAGGGTATTGCTATTTTGTCAATTGAATTTCACCCCAGAACAAAATATATGTTTTGGCGGACACTATTATACATTGCCAGCCCCAGACACAGCTGAAACCACTGATTTATGGTATTGCTATTTTGGCAATTGAATTTCACCCCAGAACAAAATATATGTTTTGGCGGACACTATGAATCTTGGCCTGCAACAGCTGTGACACCAGATTCAGGGTATTGCTATTTTGGCAATTGAATTTCACCCCAGAACAAAATATATGTTTTGGTGGACACTATTATACTTTGCCAGCCACAGCTGAAACCACTGATTTATGGTATTGCTATTTTGGCAATTGAATTTCACCCCAGAACAAAATATATGTTTTGGCGGACACTATTATACTTTGCCAGCCACAGCTGAAAACACTGATTTATGGTATTGCTATTTTGGCAATTGAATTTCACCCCAGAACAAAATATATGTTTTGGCGGACACTATGAAACTTGGCCTGCAACAGCTGGGACACCAGATTCAGGGTATTGCTATTTTGGCAATTGAGTTTAACCCCAGAACAAAATATATGTTTTGGAGGACACTATGAATCTTGGCCTGCAACAGCTGGGACACCAGATTCAGGGTATTGCTATTTTGTCAATTGAATTTCACCCCAGAACAAAATGTATGTTTTGGCGGACACCATTATACTTTTCCAGCCACAGCTGAAACCACTGATTTATGGTATTGCTATTTTGGCAATTGAATTTCACCCCAGAACAAAATATATGTTTTGGCGGACACTATGAATCTTGGCCTGCAACAGCTGGGACACCGGATTCAGGGTATTGCTATTTTGTCAATTGAATTTCACCCCAGAACAAAATATATGTTTTGGCGGACACTATTATACATTGCCAGCCCCAGACACAGCTGAAACCACTGATTTATGGTATTGCTATTTTGGCAATTGAATTTCACCCCAGAACAAAATATATGTTTTGGCGGACACTATGAATCTTGGCCTGCAACAGCTGTGACACCAGATTCAGGGTATTGCTATTTTGGCAATTGAATTTCACCCCAGAACAAAATATATGTTTTGGTGGACACTATTATACTTTGCCAGCCACAGCTGAAACCACTGATTTATGGTATTGCTATTTTGGCAATTGAATTTCACCCCAGAACAAAATATATGTTTTGGCGGACACTATTATACTTTGCCAGCCACAGCTGAAAACACTGATTTATGGTATTGCTATTTTGGCAATTGAATTTCACCCCAGAACAAAATATATGTTTTGGCGGACACTATGAATCTTGGCCTGCAACAGCTGGGACACCAGATTCAGAGTATTGCTATTTTGGCAATTGAATTTCACCCCAGAACAAAATATATGTTTTGGCGGACACTATTATACTTTTCCAGTCACTGCTGAAACCACTGATCTATGGTATTGCTTTTTTGGCAATTGAATTTCACCCCAGAACAAAATATGTGTTTTGTCGTACACTATGAATCTTGGCCTGCAACAGCTGGGACACCAGCTTCAGGGTATTGCTTTTTTGGCAATTGAATTTCACCCCAGAACAAAATATATGTTTTGGCGGACACTATTATACTTTGCCAGCCACAGCTGAAACCACTGATTTATGGTATTGCTATTTTGGCAATTGAATTTGACCCCAGAACAAAATATATGTTTTGGCGGACACTATGAAACTTGGCCTGCAACAGCTGGGACACCAGATTCAGGGTATTGCTATTTTGGCAATTGAATTTCACCCCAGAACAAAATATATGTTTTGGCGGACACTATGAATCTTGGCCTGCAACAGCTGGGACACCAGATTCAGGGTATTGCTATTTTAGCAATTGAATTTCACCCCAGAACAAAATATATGTTTTGGCGGACACTATAAAATCTGGCCTGCAATAGCTGGGACACCAGATTCAGGGTATTGCTGTTTTGGCAATTGAATTTCACCCCAGAACAAAATATATGTTTTTGCGGACACTATGAATCTTGACCTGCAACAGCTGTGACACCAGATTCAGGGAATTGCTATTTTGGCAATTGAATTTCACCCCAGATCAAAATATATGTTTTGGTGGACACTATTATACTTTGCCAGCCACAGCTGAAACCACTGATTTATGGTATTGCTATTTTGGCAATTGAATTTCACCCCAGAACAAAATATATGTTTTGGCGGACACTATTATACTTTGCCAGCCACAGCTGAAAACACTGATTTATGGTATTGCTATTTTGGCAATTGAATTTCACCCCAGAACAAAATATATGTTT